>OZ026613.1:35221105-35526105 GCA_964020975.1 Hermodice carunculata | reverse complement strand
CAGCAAATGTGTCTGCATTTCTACAAAGCTGAACTATATGTCAAGGTTGTAATGACATCTCTGCTTTCCTCTTGAAGATACTGATTTAAAATTTGACCGTGACAAGCATTACTAAAAACACTATAATTTTGTTAAATATTCATCACATGCTAACTGGTTAATAACATAAAGGTAGTGTCTTATTGTATAATAGTTTTTAAATTATTGAAGATAAAATATTTTTGAATGCCTTTATTCGGCACAATTTGAAACACTTGGACTTGAGTC
This sequence comes from Hermodice carunculata, assembly GCA_964020975.1. Taxonomy (NCBI): domain Eukaryota; kingdom Metazoa; phylum Annelida; class Polychaeta; order Eunicida; family Amphinomidae; genus Hermodice; species Hermodice carunculata. The sequence goes on along the minus strand of OZ026613.1, from coordinate 35,525,838 downwards.
AATATATATCAAGAGCTGAGTGCAATGCTCAATAACTTTTGTATTGAAGCAGACATCTGACAGGTACCAATAGGGGACTCACACAAATAAAATATATAACAAGTCGTTGATGTACGAAGCATATATGAAGGCCCCTCCCACTGTTTTGGGATTGCTAGTCCCTTCCTCAGGGGAGGTGGGAGTTATAATGCCATCTGTATCTTTCATAGTTTAAAAATATTCAATACTTGACCCCTTAAAGTACTAATCACTGACATTTTCCACTTACAATTAAACATATAATGGTTAAAAGATTCAAATTCCTCATGAAGATACCTTTCATTCAAATACCAGCAAGCCTAGTCTAAAGCAAAACGTAGCCTTAGTCAACAGCTTTCCTTGAGGCACTTTGCACGCAATGCATGCAAAGTGCCCCAAGGAAAGCTGTTGACTCAAGTCTTAAATCGGCACTTTAAGGGTTAAAATTCACGTGCCCCTAATTTGGCTAATTTCAATCACCTTTAAGTCTTCACAGAAGATGCAATGACAGGCATAACCATACCAAAGTTGCAGTTTGCAACTTTTGCAGTGAGCCATCAGAGAGATACTTACAAAATCAAAAAGCCTTCGTTGACACACAAATATTATTACATACGTACATGATATAACCATTTACTGGAGGATTTGTGATATTCTTATAATACAGATACAAGAAGGCTGTTTGAACAGCCCATCTTCAGTTCACCTTGACACTTTCAACTGAAAATTAGTCCCACCCTCTTCCATGGGTATCCATAACTGTATGTGTGCAATTTAAAATTTATTACTTTGGCTTTATAGAGGAAAACTTCTAACATTTTCCACAGCAATAAAAAAAATGAATCCAAAAACTACTGATGCATGACCACTTAAAGGAACTTAAACGTAATAGGAAGTGGGCAGAAAAAGTGGGCCACTTTTTACTTCCTGGGTGGGTTCCTTAGCTGTGATGTCATTCTACAATGGTCATGTGACAATTAGCTTTTCTTTCATCTCTGTTTGTGGGCCGGGATGCCTGCCAGGGTGACATCGGTTGAGGTATTACCCACTTCTTCAGCTGACAAGAGATTACGCTGTATGTATACTGGCCTGCCCCATGCATATCATTAACATGTTATTAGCCACCTGGTGGAAACAGCACTTCTCATTCCTTTAACAGAAACTCACCCAAAGCATATCTCCACCAAGTTTCAAGTCAATCTTGCTGATGGTTTGGGAGAAGTCAAAATGTGAATCATTGTTGCAATCCCCATTGACTAACATAGTATCAGGAATGGACACATTGACCAACAAATACCCAAACTTAAAAATTCCTTAAAATCCAAGGACCTTCACCACCTGGTGAACAATTTTGATTGACACTTCCAAAGATGTGTTTCTACCACATTTGTGCACAATATGTGTTATACTTTTGTGAAGTTTAAAATAGCTTCAACACACAAAAATTCACAAAAAGAATTTTTTTAACTAGAGGACTGTGTCAAGAGCCCATGCTCAGCTGACATAAGCTGGTTCACAAAATCAAAGTTGCCACTGAATAGACCTGTGTTGAGCTTTAGCTTAGTGTATATAGCATTTAGAAGTATTTCAAAGATTTGCCTAAAGAAAAATTCATTAATATATATTTTACTAGAGCACGAGAAATTGACGAATATTTAAAAAGAACTATAAAAAGAACATGGCTACTTGGTCAAGAAAATACATGATATTGAGCTTGGAATGCCCATTGACTTAGCACATATTAATCGATACGAAATGTGCATTTACCAACACATACCCAAATTGAAAAAAAAAAAATTAAAATCAGGAATCCACAGCAGTGTCACCTAGTAAACCACTTTGTTTAACCCTTTCACAAGGAACAAATCCACAAAGTTTCAGCTTAATCTGAGTCATGGTTCTGGAGAAAAAGTCAAAAATAGCAAAAACACACAAAAAAAATCATTTAAAAATTAGAAGTCTCTATGAGTGTTTCTGTGTGATATCAAATCAAATGGATGAGTGGTTTTGGAGATAATTTTTCCAGATTTGCCCCCTCCCCCCAAAAAAAAATTCATAAGAAAATCCTAAAATTACTGGAGCGTAACCACTTGAAGAAACTTGGTAGAGACCTACCCAAGGTACATTGTCACCAAGTTTGAAGTGAATCTGGTCGATGGTTTTGGAGAAGACGTCTAAAATGTGAACTGCGAATGGACGACGGATGAAGAGGGATGGCATAAGCTCTGCTAGCTGACAAGCCAGCTGGGCTAAAAATTGCAGCATCACTTGTTGAACAATAAGATCCCAGGTTCACCCCCCACTAAATCTAAAGTGAATCTGTTTGACGGCTTTGGAGAAGAAGTCAAAACTGTGCATTTCAATTTCTTTCCCAAGTGACTTGCATAGCAATCAATATGAAAGTGTGCATTCACTGACAAGTACAGGAATACCTAAGGTCCAAATTAGCTAGTACCTTTGGTAGCCGCTAAAGTGCCAGGGTCATTTCCCGGTGCACCTTGCGGCAGGTTAGGTTGTTTCAATATAGCAGACATATTGTACCATAGTTAAAGTACAGGGAAATGACATTGCAAAGTTGATCCGTTATTTTCCAACATACGACGGAAGTATTTATAAGCTACAATGACAGTCTACAATTGCAAAGTTCCTGACTGTAAGCCAGACACAAGAAAACTGGGTAAATTGGATAAATACCCCGGGATGCAAGGGATAGCTTTCCACGGTTTTCCACCAAAGTCAAAGAAACACACAAACGACAGGAGTGGTTGAATATGGTGATAAGACCCAAAGATTATGAACCACCAGGCAAATTTCATGGAATTTGTTCCAGACATTTTGTTGGGAGTAAAGGGCTGACACATAAACACCCAGTGCCCACGTTATTTCCATATAACAACTGGATGATTGCAGAAAAACAACGCACAACAAACCGATCACAGAACCGTGTGAGACGGCCGAGGATCGAGTGACCTACCCAGCAACGGAGAAAGGCCAGTTGCCAAGTAGAGAGCAGGGATGCGATCGCTGCATTGCAGTGGTAGCTCACACTACTAGCTAATTTGGCCAAAGCTATTGAAAAATTGTCAAAAACCAGGGATACGGAGTATCAACACTTAGTAAAAAACTTTGTTAAACAAACTACAGTTCTACCAAGTTTCAGAACAATCTGAGTGATGTTCTTGGAGAAGATTTAGTCAAATATACTGAAAACACAAAAATCTATTAAGAAAAGAAAAGAAAAAATTGCAGCCCCATCACTTGAACAAATTGTGGGCTGGGGGTCCTTGAAAGTGTCCCTGTGCAATTTCAAATCAATTGGCTTGGCAGTTTCAAAGAAGATTTTTGAAGGTTTTACCGGAAAACAAAAAAAAAAATCACTAAAAATTCCAAAAATCACTTGAGCATGACCATTTGAACACAGTTGGTACAGACCCACGCATGGTACATTCCCACAAAGTTTAAAGTGAAAATGGGCAACAGCTTTTGAGAAGTCAAAAATGTTAAATTGTTGATGGGGAATGGACAATGATGGACAGACAACCACACTATAACCTCACTGACTCACTGACAAGTCAGCTGTGGTAATAAAAACAATACCATGAGAAATTTTCAAGCAAGGCTGCTTACCCAGAAATGGAACACTGCTCTGATTGGCTAATGCTTCTCCTCCACCTTTTGAAAATATGTTTGTGCACTCCTGTAACATAGAAACATCGCTACCTTACTAGCCTTCCAGCATGACTCTCTCTTTTGGCAAATCCAAGACCAGGTGAAAATCATACAAGATGTCCAACAGCGAGAACTTACCAAATTGGCAGATAAAAAGAACCCTGTCAGGGATCAACAATTAGCATGTCCACATGCCAAAGACCAGTGAACTTCTATTCATGACAATTACAAATTTCAAAGAGCTTGTCCTGCGGGCAACCGAAAATTTTGCTTTTCTGATAGGATTTGAATGGACGGACAAGGATGAGCATCTGGTTCAGTGTTATGTTGAGGGTGCTTGTAAAGATTCTATTCCATTTTGTGTGATTTATGTTTTGTTACAGTGCTATTCGTGTTGCATCAATGACAGTCACTCAATACATCAAAGGGACCAGACTTTGACTCATTCTCCTGACAAAAACTACACTCGTAATTGAAAATCTGAGACACATTTTGTCAGTTTACATTGTTATTAACAGTTTGCCATAAATTTAATGTCTTTACATCAGAAAACAAAAAAGTTGAATCCAAGTTTCTTCAAGGTTCTTTGAAAAGCAGATGGCACTTGGTATGATTGCTGTAAAAACATAGGACAACAAACAGACAGAAAAGTGGGAGAAAAAGAATAAATAGTTTGTTAGCTTTTCAAATATGTATATTAGTTTGTGGCAGTTTTTATGCATATTGATTGTTTTGTGATAGAATCTTTACAAGCACCCTCAAAATAGCACTGAACCAGACACTCATCCTTAATTGCAACAGAAAGCACGCAAAATTTCAAAATAACTTGCCCTCAAGACTAGAGCTGCCAAAAGAGTTGGTTAGCCCTTGTTCTTTAACCTTTGATTTACAATACAAATGTGTCACTGATAACATTTTAAACTTTTACACAGTATACACTTTACTTGATAAATGACCTGATTAGGGCAGTGGATCTGACTGCACAGTACTGACCATGACTATCACAGTGCTAACCAGGATTATAAATGTGCACAGTGCTGGGCACGCCTATCAGTGTGCACAGCACTGACCACACCTATCAGAGTACATAGTGCCGACCAAGCCTATCAGCAGGCACACTGCTGAACACAACTGTAAGTGAACATACTGCTGACAACATCTATCAGTGTGTACAGTGCTGACCAGGATTATAAGTGTACACAGTTCTGGCCAGGCCTATCAGTATGCACACTGTTGACCACGGCTATCAGTGTGCACAGTGTTGACCATGACTATCAGTGTGCACAGTGCAGACCATGAGCATGTGTGTACAGTGCTGATAACACCTATCAGTGTGCATTGTGTTGATGACACTTATCAGTGTGCACTGTGCTGATGACACCTATCAGTGTGCACTGTATTTTCCACGACTATCAGTGAGAACACTGCTGACCACAGCTATCAGTCTGCACAGTAGGGACTACAAATATCTGTGATCATAGTGCTGACCACAGCTATTAGTGTGCACAGTGCTGACCATGACTATCAGTGAGCACAGTGCTGACCATGACTATAAGTGTGCACAGTGCTGACCATGACTATCAGTGTGCATTGTGCTGACCACAACTATCAGTGAGCACAGTGCTGACCATGACTATCAGTGTGCATTGTGCTGACCACAACTATCAGTGAGCACAGTGCTGACCATGACTATCAGTGAGCACAGTGCTGACCATGACTATCAGTGAGCACAGTGCTGACCATGACTATCAGTGAGCACAGTGCTGACCATGACTATCAGAGAGCACAGTGCTGACCATGACTATCAGTGTGCATTGTGCTGACCACAACTATCAGTGAGCACAGTGCTGACCATGACTATCAGTGAGCACAGTGCTGACCATGACTATCAGTGAGCACAGTGCTAACCATGACTATCAGAGAGCACAGTGCTGACCATGACTATCAGTGTGCATTGTGCTGACCACAACTATCAGTGAGCACAGTGCTGACCATGACTATCAGTGAGCACAGTGCTGACCATGACTATCAGTGAGCACAGTGCTGACCATGACTATCAGTGAGCACAGTGCTGACCATGACTATCAGTGAGCAGTGCTGACCATGACTATCAGAGAGCACAGTGCTGACCATGACTATCAGTGTGCATTGTGCTGACCACAACTATCAGTGAGCACAGTGCTGACCATGACTATCAGTGAGCACAGTGCTGACCATGACTATCAGTGAGCAGTGCTGACCATGACTATCAGAGAGCACAGTGCTGACCATGACTATCAGTGTGCATTGTGCTGACCACAACTATCAGTGAGCACAGTGCTGACCATGACTATCAGTGAGCACAGTGCTGATCATGACTATCAGTGAGCACAGTGCTGATCACGACTATCAGTTAAATAGCACAGTGCTAATGACACTTTTTAGTGTGCACAGTGCAGACCAGGCCTACCAGCATGTTCAGTGCTGATAACACCTATCAGTGTGCACTGTGCTGACCAGTCCTTTTAATTATCCTGACACATGTAAATGAACAGTTTGAAAACATGCAAGTGATTTCTTTTGTTTTGTATACAATTTTTCCATTGTTATATTTCCTTCTACGGTGAATAACCGTGCTTCCCATAGGTCAAGCAGTAATTCTTTATGTCCTTATGTAGTACTATCTCAGAGGTGGCAGTACTGATCCACACATCTTAACAGCCACATCAAGTTCTATGACTGTAATTTGATGTTTATTAATCGGTATGCTGACAGGCCAATAGAATTAACATTACCCATGAAATTGTGGGACTCTGGACTTTGAACTTTGTATTTCTCCATCAAAAGATGCTTCCAGTACAAATGTACGTACTTTGATATGAAGAAATCTGTCTTCTGAAATGAACCTAATAAATTTATCTTTTCTTTTTTCTTTTTTTTTGGGGGGGGGGTACAGTTGTGAATTTAAAAGACTCAGCAAATTCATAAGCACGATATCAATTTACACATCTGAAAAAAAAAACAATATACAGTGCCATTTTTTGCATTGAAAATCTAACTTCATTTCAGGAATGTGGCTCACACTATGGGTTATGAAGGTTTCATCATCAGTGTAAAGAGAACTATCACAGAAAAGGCTAATAATGATGATTTGGACCACATGAGAATTGTACAATTATAAAACTGACTTACGGCACAGTGAGGACACACAAATCCACTCATGTTTTCTATTATTCCCAGCACTGGGATATTTGTCTTTTTGCAGAAGGTCAGTTCTCTCCGCACATCCCCGACCGACACAGCCTGTACAAAGTATGTGTATAACATGTCTGTTCATTTTCATCTTTAACTTGAAATTACTGATTTACAAGACAAAGCCAAATGGTTAACAGTGGAACATTTTGTCTCTGAAGGAGATAACTGATACAATTGCACAGAAATTGATTTCCAATAGGTAATTTAAACTCTGTGACCTTGTGAATTAGGAAAAGGTGACCCAGATACATGTGCAATCCTAACCTGGATCTCAAGAAGATGCATTATCATACGAAGTTTAATCAAGCTTCATCAAGTTTTGTTCAGTTATGCACTGGTTGTCACCCATAAATCAATTTCACATAGGTGACTCTGTAACCATAATATTTAAATCAAGGTGGTTGTGATGCAATTACAACTGAGGTCTTGCCCGGACACATAATCCTAGCAACTTTCACCTAGTTTTCTTAAGTGCTTCTGTAGTTACCACACAGAAATTGACATCACATAAGTAACTGTGTTACCTTGAAAATTAGGTCAAGGAGGAGGAGGAGGAGGAGGAGGAGGAGGAGGAGGTATGAAGACACTAAAATAACATGTCTCCAGTTCCATGGGATGATGATGATGATGATGATGATGATGATGATGATGATGATGATGATGATGATGATGATGATGATGATGATGATGATGATGATGATGATGATGATGATGATGATGATGATGATGATGATGATAGTTTACAATGAGCTGGATGGAAGTCATAAATAATTTTAAAATATCGCTATGACTTGAAAATTGTCTTCTATTAGTATAAACTTCATGTAATGTTTCTTTTATTTCTGCAAAGACAATTAACAACTTTGCAACAAAAATTATCTTTCATTTGCTTTAAATGGTATTAACTTGCATTAACTGAAATACAAAATTCCTGACCAACATTTTATTCAAAGCAGTAAATAACACAATTATGATGATGCTACAGATTAATTATAGAGTATGATCATACTTTCAATGTCACAAAGTCACTTTCTCAAATTGGCACATAATTTTTGCTGCATGACAAACCTTTTTGCTAACTGTTATACATATATTCAGAGGCATACCTGAGGTGTTGTGACTAATATGGCACCATCTGGATTGTACTTTCGCAGGGCTTCAATTACAGAAATGTGTTCATCTGATGTACCAGGTGGTGTATCAATGACTAAATAATCTACATCTTGCCAGTAGACATCTTCAAGGAACTGTTTGATCATAGCTGAAACCCACAAAAATATCACTCCTTGAAGTTGATGATATGAAAAAAGTTAAATTAGTCAGAGTCAATGTGCATATCAAAGAATATATTTTGTGCATATATAGAATTAGCAGTTACGTATATTTGATCCTTTAATTTTTTAGGAGGTTAACTTTATTTCTAGCACTTTCAGTATGTAGTGAAACCAACGATATTCTAAAATTTATATATATTCTGACATGACAATTATACTATGTACACATTTGAATCTACCTGATACATGTACAACTTTTTAGAACTCCATGAAAACATTGTGTACATGTTCACATTTTCATAGCAAGCCACTTTCACACACAAGAACTAATTCTGTGAACACATACATGTACTTGTAGTCATCTAGTGGGCAGCTTGCATTTGAAAAGTTGGTTTTTCCCTATTCCCGAAATGAAAAGTAACACATAAGGAACATAATTTGTTACTTTGCATAATGCATGGTCCCTGAAGACAGGGGATATGTCATAGCTGAAGACTGAAGATAGGGATCAATGCACTTACCACTGAAGTTTCTCAAGACAAGGATCAATCTACTTATATGTGAGGTCTCTCAAGACAGGGATCTTATACACTAATCATGAGGCCAAATGGGACAGGGATAAACGTCCTTACGACAGAACAAGATGTCAGTACCGAGATCAATGTATGTGTACTTGACAATGAAGTGTCTCAAACCAGGGACCTATACATGTACTTACCACTGAGGTCTCTCAAGACAGGGATCAATGTACTTAGCAATAAGGTCTCTCAAGACAAGGATCTGCACACTCACCGTTCTTCTTTGGACCTCTCCATACTACTGCATCATCTTTACTATTGAGAAGAAACCCTATGGACATGACACCTAGCCTTTGTTCTTTGTCTGCATACACAGGTACCCAGCTGTCAAATAAAGCACTGTTGTGGGATACTGCCGATGATGCACATGTTTTCCTGGCCCTTCTGGGTAATAACCTGAGACATTAGCTGCTTTCAAATCTCAAATATGTAAGTATTTATCACTCTAGGTGTTCTAACCATTAAAAAATTCATTTTTTTTTCAGTACCCCTATTAACCCTTTACGTGCTGATTTAAGACTGAGTCAACAGCTTTCCTCGAGGCACTTTGTGCATAATGCGTGCAAAGTGCCTCAAGGAAAGCTGTTGACTAAGACTACTTTTTGCTTTAGACTACGCTTGCTGGTATTTGAATGAAAGGTATCTTCATGAGGAATTTGAATCTTTAACATATGTTTAATGGTCATGAGAAAAAGACAATATCCCTGATTAGCACTTTAACTGATTAGCACTTTAACAGTTAATTGCTTACTCATTTATGTTTTTATTGCAACCAGATGAACTCTTATCTGCACTACCTATTGACCTTGGTTTCAAAGTGACCACCGCTTTAGGTGAAAGGCGGAAAACAATCATGAGGAGCTGTTACTATTAATTATTGTTGTTGTTTGCTTGTTCTTTGTACACTACTTGGCAGTCAGCTTTGAATACAATATATTTAAATCATCTTCTCCATAACATAAGTTTTTATATGTCTCAGTTGCTTGCTGCCTTTATCAAAACATCCAAATATTTAGCAAGCAGAAGAAAACAAACCAACTCAGGATGCAAGATAGATAATGAGGGGGGGGGAGAGGGTAATTTCAATGTTCATTGCTGGGATGGTACATATTTTACGGAAGCTCTGTACCATGACATAATGGAAAACATGTTAATTGAAATTTGAATTATATGTATGTAATTGTGTATTACCAAAAAATATAATACATATGTCTTATTTTGTTTGGACAATCGGTATTGGTTAGCATGTTTTCCATTACGTCATGGTACAGAACTTCCATGAAAAGTGTAGCACCTAAGCAATGAAGATTGAAAGCAAACCATGCTCCCACTATCTGTCTTATGTCCTGTGTGGGCATTTTTTTTCTGCTTTTGGCATGAAAATTCTGTGTGGCAGTTACCACCCCCCCCCCCCCCATCATATACAAATACAATAGTCCCTCGTCTTAGACAGTGCTGTGGCCTTCACTTTAAAGTTGATCAGGCCAAATTAAGAAATTGGGAAATTCTGAGCAAATTATATACTGAAATAGTTTTGGTGATACTGGACCTAAATGTTGGTCCGACCAATTTGACCAATCGGACCCCAAGGCTACAGCCCTGTGAGAGATGCACTCCATTGACATGTTACCTGCCATTTAAGGCCACATTCACCAGGTCACTAACTCTATTTTTTTCCGCATTATTTCACCTCCAATGAGAGATCACCTGTTTTATGTGACCAAGTTAGGACCTGCCCTAGGGGTGGTCTCTCAAAGAAGACTATTGCATGTTTCAGGTGCAGTCCTGTCCATGTGTTTGCCTCATGCAAGAAGGGCTAAAACTGGGATATGCCCTTTCCCCAATCGTAAATGTACAAATTGTATTCAATCTTCATGTATTGTTATGAATTTATGTACTTTACGTCAGTGTTGCATCTCCTCTGACACAGAACCATATCACTGATGAAAGGAGCATCATTATATGAAACAGTTAAAATGCACTCATTTTGACATGTCATTTTTATTCTAACTGCTAAAACCTGGCCTCTGCCTGAATCACACAAACAAATTGTTACAGGAAGAGTCCCTAGACATGCTAAATGTTATGTATAACCAGTTTATACATATGCACAGTGGTACCAGCTATTTGTGGCCAAAACTATAGGAAGCCACTGTGCCCTTTGCAGCAACACTTTCATGAGTCTTTCAAGATAACTGTTGGTAGATGGTGTAGCAGACAATACCAACAGTTCTATCATAGGTACCGAGAAAATAAAAATCACCATGACCACAAGAATATGTTTTTCATATATGAGGCTCCCTTAATTCCCAACTAGTTTCAGTGAGGAGTTCACCTTCTTCAGGGGAGGGAGCGTATTTTTATTAAACTTGGGTAAGTATATTGGCAAAAGAGGAGGTACATAATTTCCGGTAATGTTACCCGGTGTGACGTCATAATGATTTCTCAAGGTCAATGAGTACAAAAGTCATTGCATTGAGTACAAAAGTCATTGCTGATTTTGAAACAGTTTATTCTGGAGTTCAGTGGTTTCTGACTCATGTCCTCATATAATGTAAGAAAGATTATTATTAAAAAGTGGCTTACTCATCATTATGGTAGAAATTCTTAGTGGTGCTTCCTTACGTAATCTAGTCCCGCGAGTTATCTATTCTGATGCTCAATTAATGCACAGAATTTTTTACTACTGGAGTAGTCCATAATTGCGAGAATTAGATGAATAAATTACATTAAATTACAGAAATTAAAAGTCCGGTCTAGGGTTGGGTCTTGGGTCTGTTGTTACTCTGGAATGGCATGGTAAAGTATTCAGGTATCGGGTCGAAAAATAGCTGGGGGTCCTCTGGTCTATCTGTCAGGTTCTTCTTCATTTTCACTTCCTGCATGTGGCAACATTTTACAATACTCCCTTGCATCCGTTTGGATCCAGACCTATCATACCCTTATTGACCATTTAGAGAGTGTTGCCAAATCTCTTTCTCTCTCGCTGTGTTAGCTCAAGATGAAGCCCTGCATCCTCATAGGATCCACTCCCACCCTCGTGACGTCAGCCAGATGCCAGAGAGAACTGCGACCCAAACAGCCAATAAGGGACCGTAACTGAGTGACTTTACTTAACTCTTCCAATAAAACCCAATGAGACCACTAAATTACTACATATATATATATATATATATTCAGCCGCATACATATGCACAAGCCCTACACATCGCACCCAACACCACGACCTACACCAATTATATCAACGAGTGTTCACTATAAGTTCGTACCATGACGTCATAACATTCTCACGTTTCCTCATGACAGTTACGCTCATTTCGCTACTTACGTAACGTTACCAAGGATCTATAATTCTGTTCTCAAAAGTTCAAAAATTCTTCTCCGGGCCCTGACCAAGTTTGGCAGCCCTCCCATGATGGATTACGACCCGTCCATATTTGATACAATTGACACACCTGAATACGTGCTCAATCACCTGGAGGACCATATAACAATAGTTTATGATCAAATCATGACCACTGAGGCCCACTCAAGAGGGAGAATACTCTGGAATCTGAAGGAACATCAAATGAATAAATTCTTTTGTGGAAGATGTGGCCTACATCCACAGCGTTATATCACACTGGGTACTCATGCACAGTGAGAAACGCCCCATTAGATGGATCTCCAAGTTGGAATCGCTAACCATGATCACCACAGCCCAGTAGCCGCGGTCCTGGACACGTATGGGTGAACGTCGATATTGGTATGCTATAATATTCTATAGAGATTATTAATTCTCTGGACACCACCTTAAGTGACTCCTCTCAAACTGATATACTTACCTTGAACAACTTCTCTTTACCACTCACACCCATGAAGCGAGGGCGAATAGATATTGATATCCAAGATAACAGCCCCTCCATTCAAATAGGAATCACACTCAAGGGCGCTAATCTATTATTTGTAACTAGATTTAGATTTCTCCAGAAACTTACCTATAAATTAGCCAAAGCCAAACACCACTGCGAGTTCTTAACAGCCAGCCTGGAAACAGGCCAGATACCCAAGGGGTTACGCATAAACATTGATCCACAACTACCCAGTCTCACTATTTCTTTCATGCTCGAATGGACTGGAATTATTGAAAACTCACAATACAAACTCACACGAAGCCTAGCCAACTATTGGCAACACCACATCCAAGAACTGGAAGACGAAATTAAAAAAGCATACAGCAACTTAGCTGAGGACACAACCCAAGAAGAAATTGATTACATAAAAGATACCCTCAACAAACAAGCAGCTAACAACTTACGTAACCTGAAAAACAAGGGACAGAAAAAAGCCACGGAATGGCAAGAAGGTTCAGCAAGAAGGCAGCGTGGGCCAAACGTAAGAAACGTCAGAGCACAAATAACTCCAACATCGTCGTCAACTTATCTGAACGCACCCTAACCATCGCTGAGACTTCACTACTAAGCAAGGGGCTCTCTTTCTGTCTGACCCCCTTAGGAACAGACCACATTCTCCTTAGAAGCAACTGTAAAAGGTTTGGCAGGCAACTGAGATTAATTCATCACTTTCAAAAACACCACACCTCTGACCCAACCCCGACGACATCCGGGCCAGTCACCAAACCTTCCACAGGGTGGACACCTGCTCCAGGCCAAAACAGAATACTGGATACGTACATCCATAGTTTAGAAGCCGATATCATGAATCTACAACCTAAGAGACTCTATCCTAATATCAGCAAAGCTGAGCGCAAAGCAATCAGGGACCTTACGTCCGACCCCAACATCATAATTAAACCTGCAGACAAAGGGGGGGCCTTTGTCATTCAAAACACACAGAACTACATAAAGGGAGCCATAAGACAACTTGGGGACCGAAACTATTACCTTCCCCTGACCGAAGATCCAACCAAGAAATTCAACACAGAGATTAATCAGTTCATCGATGTATCATACAAAAATGGACATATATCTAAAGAGACCAAAGGGCACTAACCACCACTTTTCCGTCTACACCTGGTATTTACTTCTTGTCCAAAATCCACAAAGCGTCGGTACTGGGAAGACCTATTGTCTCTGCCGTAGGAGGCCCCACGGAAAAAATTTCCCCGATTCGTTGACCATTACGTCAAACCATTAGCCCAACAATCGCCATCATATATCGAAGATACCACTGACTTCTTAAATAAAATCAAAGAGCTGGACATTGCATGTAATGACATCATGGTAACCCTAGATGTCAGCTCCCTATACACAAATATCCCACACAGAGAGGGGATATTAGCTTGCAGAGATGCTCTTAATAAAAGAGCTGAGCAAACATCGTACACTTGGTTATTATTAAGACTTTTATACTTCATTCTCACCAAGAATGCCTTCACTTTTAATGACGACTCCTACCTTCAAATCAAGGGCACCGTGATGGGAACTGCTTGCGCTCCAAACTTCGCAAACATATTCATGACGAAACTCGAACAGGAACTCTTACAAAACGCACTACTAAAACCGAAAACATGGCTTTGTTTTATCGACGATATCTGGATGCTTTGGCCACATGACACACAGCAACTTTGTGATTTTATTAACATGATCAACAACGCACACCCTACCATTAAATGCACCATAGAATTTTCAGACAAAGAAGTTCACTTCCTAGATGTTACACTTATTAAACAAGGACGAATAATTCACACCAAAGTGTATAGTAAACCTATGGACCCACACACGTATTTACTATACACTTCCTGCCATCCAAAAAACTGCCGAAATGCCATCCCTTAGAGTCAATTTCTATGGATCAAACGTATATGCTCGAGACACAGCGACTTCTTGACACAATCATACCAACTCAAAAAATTCTTTTTTGAAGAGAGGATACCCAGAAAACTTGCTAAATCACGCACTACAGAAAGCCGTGTCACAAAATCAAACTGCTCTCCTTCCTAAACGAAACATCGAACACAACGACAACACCATTAACTTTATCACGCAATTTAACCCAAAATTACCTATCTCACGAGAACTCATATCACGTAATTGGAACCTTCTTAGACATCATCATGACACTGTCCCCTTACACAACAAACAGGTACGCGTCATCTACTCTAGAGGCACCAACTTAAGAGACCTTCTCGTAAAATCTAAATTTATGCAAGTCAAACCCCCCAAGGGATCTTTTAAATGCAATACAAATTGCCCTACTTGTCCATACATTAGTGAAAGAACCACTTTCAAAAGCAATATCACAGGCAGAACCTACAAAATTAACCACCACATTACTTGCCACACCAACAATGTCATTTACGTGATTGAATGTAAAAAATGCCATAAACAGTACGTAGGTCAAACCTCCAAGACTTTGAATATGAGATTTCATGGTACCCGTTTTGACTTAAGAAACAATTCAGCTAAAAGTATTCCCGCCCATTTTTTGAACTCTTGTGAGGTACATAATCTCTCCATATATGGTATAGACCACCTCACACAACGAGACAATGTATTACATCACAATAAGGAGGCAGCGTGGATCAATGAACTTAACACCACTCAACCCCTGGGCTTTAACAGACGGGAAGAGACCTATTAACATACCACGAGAACTCTCATCATGTGGCAGTGCTACTTCTGCCCTCATATTAGGGATTTCCCAACTGGAAAAACTTAAAACAACATATTACGAGACACCACCAGCACCCGACACGCCGGTATAAATGTACTATATGCGGTGTATCATGCAAGCGCACGGACAATTACAACCGACAGATGAGAACCAAGCACCAGGGGATCAAAGCCACACCCATTGATCCAACCACAAAGAGTTAAAGACAAACCAAAACAACTCATCAGCATCAAAAAAACGCCTATAGCAACCTTCCGGACGTTCGCCAAAAACCGGACGACCGCCTCAGGGATACCTATAAAGACGCTCCCATGTGACCAGCAGGGGAAGCTACGCTTACCGATCATAAGGTTACCAACAAAAAAACAAGTCGACAAGTACATCAGGAAAGAAAAAAATGTTACGGGACTTGGCCCTAGATCTAACTGACTCTGACTTGGACGATACCAGTCAGAAACCAATGCCATGCACTAGCGAGATAGATATAACTCCCAAACAATTTGTTAAGGACCATAAAAACATAATCCTTAACCAACTTAATTCCAACCCCATACCGTGTGATGTACCTGTACAACAATTTTATTGTGTTCACCATCGTAACAAATCCTGCCTTTCTCCACATGCAGGAAGTGAAAATGAAGAAGAACCTGACAGATAGACCAGAGGACCCCCAGCTATTTTTCGACCCGATACCTGAATACTTTACCATATGCCATTCCAGAGTAACAACAGACCCAAGACCCAACCCTAGACCAGACTTTTAATTTCTGTAATTTATTCATCTAATTCTCGCAATAATGGACTACTCCAGTAGTAAAAAATTCTGTGCATTAATTGAGCATCAGAATAGATAACTCGCAGGACTAGATTACGTAAGGAAGCACCACTAAGAATTTCTACCATAATGATGAGTAAGCCACTTTTTAATAATAATCTTTCTTCCATTATATGAGGACATGAGTCAGAAACCACTGAACTCCAGAATAAACTGTTTCAAAATCAGCAATGACTTTTGTACTCAATGCAATGACTTTTGTACTCATTGACCTTGAGAAATCATTATGACGTCACACCGGGTAACATTACCGGAAATTATGTACCTCCTCTTTTGCCAATATACTTACCCAAGTTTAATAAAAATATGCTCCCTCCCCTGAAGAAGGTGAACTCCTCACCGAAACTAGTTGGGAATTAAGGGAGCCTCATATATGAAAAACACATTCTTGTGGTCATAGTGATTTTTATTTTCTCGGTACCTATGATAGAACTGTTGGTATTGTCAGCTACACCATCTGCCTTTGGACTTTTTGCAATACCCCCTTGCATCTGTTCGGATCCAGACCTATCATACCCTTATTAACGATTTAGAGAGTGTTGCCGAATCTCTTTCTCTCTCACTAAGATAACTATTGTAAAAGTCCACCTTCTCTCGGATATATATTGGCAAAGGAAGGGTTAAATACAGCCAAACTGGTACACCTGAGCACCTGGGAACAATGCCAATAATGTTCATGTCTTAAGGTTTTCTGCTGGATGTTCAATGGACCACACCAGAATATTGTAAATTTGGTATATGTCAATAAAGTTCAATTCATGTAATTACTCGCACTTTTCCGCTCCCAAATGAAGCTATAACAGCATTAAGGACCTGCTGATGACCAAACACCCGAAACTCTTTTTTAGATGGTCCCTGGAGTGTTGGCTGTCACAGGTTGCAGCATATGACATACAGGTACAACTTTGTTTTATTTTGTACATACCCCTCTGGGCACTGATGCACATCCTGTCCATCAACTTTGAACATTCTAGGAATACTTGGTCCACAAAGGTCAACATCCAAAATTCCCACCTGAAATACACAAATAAACTGATATAAATTGATAAATGAAAAATATCACCATAGAAGCATATTTATATTTAACACTGAGTAACAAATGTATGAAAGCATGTACAAAAGGCATTGCCATAGATGAACTGAAAAGATAGGCTCATTTTTTGAGTTAATGAATCAAAACTTTCCTCTTTTAGTTTGTCTCAATTGTACTTACCTTGGTACTCATTTAGTGATGAGGGTTGAGTTGGAACCATGCTTTGTTTCTGTGGATTCACACCATAGACATCAACCTAGCTAAATGTAACTGGCATATAGCGCATAAATAGGCTAAACTGTGACATGGCCCAAGTTACATCAGGCACATGAATACGGTTAATGAGCTTCGGGTAATGCCGTATGCATGTACATCATAATACTTTGAAGGTCAGTTGATGTTTTCACTGGATATACTCTCAATTTTCTGTTTTATAAATCTAGAATACAGTTTCAAAGGCAATTGTGTTGTACAGTGTATGAGACACCATTTGATAAATATGTAGCCATTTCATCATCATAAGTGTAGCTTAAGATACCTGCCCCTACTTAAGGCACATATAACAGAGTGGAACAAAAAATTGCCACTGTGTCTCTGTTTTTGGATACAAGCCCATCGATGTATACATTTTTAGTTTTGTCAATATGTGTAGTTTCTTTGCATGTAGCAATAAATATTCTAGGATTAATTTGTAAAATTTGAGGGGCATTTTATTCAAGGGGTCTGATTTACACTTTGAGAAAGGATCACAACAAAACTTTTTGCATAAAAAGCTTGAAATCAACGGTCATGTAAAGACAATAGTATAAATTAGGTAACCATTTTTTGTTTTCAGTTAAAAGGAGTGGTTTTTATGTTATTGAACTTTGAAGCATCTGCAATTAACATTAATATTTTTTTCCACTTTGGAGCTCAAAAAGTAGCATTTAAAATTGGAATATTGCCAAACAAAAAAATGGTTCCCTAAGTTATTCTCTTGTCTTTACATAAGTGTTAATTTCACAAAGATTCATCCATCCAGTTTTGAGTGAGGCTGTCTCAAAATTACCAAGTCTTGTGAAAAATAGTTTCTGAGACATTCGCTACCAAAGATAACCAAGGAGATTTGCAGACTTAAATTACTCGCAACTGACATCTGCTCAGGCCATAAAAAAGGATGACAAAATGCTAATCTCTTAAACTGTCATAACTTTGACCTATACACTTAAAACAATATGGTGGTTCTAATCAGTCACCTGTGAAATAATCCGCTCACTCGTAAAAAACATCCAGTGAGGCTTTGACTGTGAATGGTTATCTAAATATCACCATTAATGACCACATCTAACAGCCAACTAACTGATTGACTCTATAAAGAAGGAACCCTTTTCATCTTAAAGTTTTTCATGGAAGTAAACATGTTACAGTGAAACTTTTTGGTATGGATAAAGATTAGTAATTCATAATCTCAAAAGTAGCAAAAGCTCAATTTCACTGATTTTAAGGTCTCAAGTAAGTGCCGGCACCTTAAAAAAAGTTCGTTAGCTGTAACATCTAAATATCAAATTTTATGGGGGGGGGGGGGGGGGGGGGGCGGGGGGTGGTAAGTAGGTAGGCCAAAAATCTTCAAATTCTAAAAGTATTATTTTAGAATAATGAAGGATTTATTCCTTACATAAAAAAATATATTTGGAAAGGAAGTAACTTCATAGGGTAGGTCAGGTTATGGCAAACATACAGTATTTTAAGGGTGGCCTGATCCCTAATTTTATTAATTCATCAACAATCATGAGATACCAGCACTTAATGGAGATTGAGTGCAGGTACATTCCCACCATGTTTGAAGAGAATCCAACATGTGGTTTCAGATATATACAAAATAGCAAAATCACACAAACATCATTTTTTTTAAATGCAGCACCATCTGTTGAATAAATCAAGGTGTATGGGTCTCCAGAAGTGTATATCTGTGCAATTTAAATGCAATTAGCCAAACAATTTTAGAGACGTTTATTCATAAAAAAAAAATCAAATAAAAATCCAAAAATCTTTGAAGCATGACCATTTGCAACAAATTAGTAGAGAATCACTAATGGAACATCCCCACCCACTTTGGAGTGAACCTAGCTGACAAGTTTGGAGAAAAAGCTGAACATGCAAATAAATTACCATTGCAATCCCAATTGACTTGCATTGTTATCAACAGAATTGCATTTACTGAGTACTGACTGATAAACATCTGAAATTAAAAATTAAAGAAAATCAGGGATGTGGTACATTCTTTGACTTTTCCACAGGATACAATTCCACCCAGTTTCAGCATAATCTGAATGACAGTTTTTGAAAAGTTACAAAGAAGTAAAAGCACAAAAAGTCATCAGAAAATTAGAGAAAAAATTCACAGCACCACCTTTTGAAAAAATTAACATACTGGGGTACCAAGAAGTAACCCCCTGCAATTTTAAAATAATTGGCCATGTGCTTTCAGAAAAGATTTTGTTCATATTTTGCCTAGCAATTAATAAAAAATAACAAAAGGTCCAAAAATCACTGGATCCTGACCATTTGAACAAACTTGGAAGGCATCCACCCAATACAGATTCTCATCACAATTGACCAGGTTTATACCAATAATTTTGGAGAAGTAAAATGTGAATAGTGGATGTACATTGATGGACGATGGACAACAGACCATCCTGCAAGATCTCCTGACAAGTCAGCTGCATTAAAACCTATAGTGACCTGTTAATTTGAGTGGCTGAGTTGTGTGACCACTTTTATAGTTGCGTTATGGCTGGACTCATGTGGTTGGTGTATGCTGGAGCTGAAACTAGAGCAACTAATGATGACATAATCCTTAAAGAATACACATGTATAATTAAAGCAAAAACTAACCTTTTTACCCAGAGTTCTGAGTGCAAGAGCTAGCTGTGTGGATACAGTACTTTTTCCCACACCACCTTTGCCAGACAGCACCAGGATTACATGCTTTACACTAGCCAAGTTGTCATGTTTGCTCTCTGTGTCTGAAAAACAAAACAAACAAACGTTTTCAACAAGAAGGCTGTGTGAACAGCATGTCCTCAGCCAACCTTCTCATTCAACCCTAAAATTCCCAACCTGGTCTATGGGCAACCAGGAATGTTCCTATGCAATGTTTAAGCAACTGGCCACGTGGTTACAGAAAGGATTTTGTCCAAAAAGTGAAAAACCAAAATCACAAAAATAAAACACCAGGGCTGTGTGAACAGCCCATGCTCACCTGACCTAGACATTCATCACACTTGCAGCTCGGTTAACTTGGGATAGGATCAAGGTCACACATGTACTCAGTAAGACTGACCTTTATAGAAGAACCCTAACATATGCAACATCAAGGTCCTGGTTCAAAGAGTTCTCAAGTTATAGTGAAGAGTTTAATTAATGTATGTTGCACTGTCATCCCAGAAATGAGGTCAAAGTCACTCATGTACTGTCTAAGCATGACTTTCATAGAGAAACATTGCACGTGCAACATCAAGGTCCTAACTCAAATGGATCTCCAGTTATCAAGTGAACAGTAAATATGTGTCAGTTGTCCTGTGACCTTGGGAATGAGGTCAAGGTCCAAACATCACTGGAGCATGACCAATTGCACAAAATAGGTATGCACTTGTAATGACACATCCCTACCAAGTTTGGCACAAATCTGGCCAAAATTATTTAAGTTATAACCATTACAAGAAATTCCCATGTTAAACTTCCCTATTAAAACTTTTTTTTAAGATTTTCAAAAAAAAATCATTAAAAAAATCCAAAACTCACTCATTTGAAAAAACTTGGTAGAGACCCACCCAAGGTATATTGCCACCAACTTTGAGTTAAATGTGACAAACAGTTTCTTCATAGAAGCCCAAAATGTGGAGTACCATTAGAATGCATTTATTAGAATCCCCATTGCATTGCATACTAAGCAATAGAAAAGGTGCATTTACCAGTAAGTACCCGAACTGAATAAAATCTTTAAAAATCAAGAATACACAGCAGTGCTACCAAGTGAACATTTTGCTTGACCCTTTTACATGGAACATATCCACAAAGTTTCAACTTAACCTGAGAGACGGTTCTGGAGATTCAGATTCAGGTTCAGATTCATTTTATTCGACACAGAAGTGAATACATTGTACACATTTTGGTAATTGCGCAAAAACATATAATATGACCAAAACAGGATAGATAATAGTGAGAATGGAATTACCATACCAAAATTATAGTCAGGATGACCCTGATAAGGATGATAAACATCCGCCTCCGCAAGGGCCAGCTACGAAAAGTTGACTTGTATGTTTCACCCAGTTTGAACAGAGGTTTGGTTCATTACAGAAAAGAATCAAAGACAAACAACTCCGGCATTAATATACAAGATTTCAGGTAAGATAATGAAGTGTTATTTCAGACAAAGCAATCAACAATAGAGCAAGTTTCAGAATATTATTTTATATAACATGTTTTAACATATCTAGAGAACCCAGAGAAGGAGTGAGTGTGAATTTTTCCTGTTATGTGTAAGGGTGTATCAGAAAGTAATTTGGGGATAGAGTGCCGTATGTACTTTTCGGTGGATACTTGTTGGGGGTGGCATAGTGAGGAGTGTTGCGATACCTCCTCCAATATGGGTGAGTAACAGGTAAGGCTGAAAACATGTTATTAAAGTAGCCAGGCAATTTGTTATTAGTATATCTGTATGTAAAATTTTAAAGTTTTAAGTTAAAACAAGTCAGGCATTTTTAAAACCTTAAAGTCCTTAAATAAAGGCTCAGTATGTGCATAATAATATGCAGAACATATACATTAAATGAATAGCTAATTTCTGAAGTTTAAATATGCAATCACAGGAATAACCCCAAGCTAATATAGAGTAATTAATATGTGGCAGAAACAGAGAATTGTAAATAAAAAGTAGTGTATTTCTAGGAAGCAGATGATGTAGCCTTCTAAGTATTCCTATCCTCCTATCTCCTCATCTGATCTTTGTGTTGTTTTTTGCTCTTTCTCTGTGAATCATTACAAGGATTGCCCCTTCAAATGCTCTGTCTGAAAATTCAAGAGGGCTGATTTTTTCAACTTGAACAATGTACTCCACCATGCTGCCTGGGAAACTGGTTTCACAGTTTTTGACTCCAAAAGTGACACTGTGTCTTACTGGTCAGACATATTTATTGACATGTGTAAACAGTTTATTCTGTTCCGAGAGGTCACCATTCGACCCATCGAGAAGCCTTGGATCACGTGGAATAGGTATAAATGCCAGACACAAAAGCCTTGGCCTCACACGCTCCTCACTACTCAAAATATTTAACGCCTCTTCCAATTATCCAAACGGAAACAAAACTTTACAGTTAACACTATTAAAAATTCCATTTGTCTTTTCTTTACCAAACTTAGATCTGAACTAGACTCAAGAGAGATAAACCCTAAAAGATGGTGGAACCTTAGTAAATCTATTTTTGGTCACAAACTCTACCAAAACATTCCAACTCTTATTGACGATGGAAAGAATATTTCTTGCGACATACAGAAGTCAGTAACATTGGGCAAGTATTTTGCTGATCAGTGCAAGACCCCACACGATGACAATCCTTTGCCCTTGCCGGACTTTGCCTTCTGGACTGAAGCCCGCCTGTCCATGTTTCAAGTGCAAGTACATGATATGGAAAAGATTTGGTAGTCTCTGAAAACTAGATCTGCTTGTGGTCCTGACGGTATTGGCAACACCTCTCTCGAAGAGCTTGAATGGCAAACTCTGGAAAATCGAAGGAAATACTCTCAACTTATTCTTTTCTTTAAAATGTATAATAGGTTGACTCCACAATACCTACATGATCTCGTTCCTCACGATGTTGCATTCACTACTGGGCACCTATTGATGAAATCGTACTACATTACGCCAAATTAGGTTTACCACTAATCGCTGCTGCGATTCATTTCTCCCATCGGCAATCAAATTATGAAATAACCTCATGGTTGATGCTTGTGTCACCGATTCCCTCCCGCAGTTCAAATCTAAATTAAATGTATTACTCTTAAATGTTGACAAAAAGCCCTCATACATTAAACATGGAAGTTGTTTCCTAAGCATATGCCATCAGCAGCTACATCTTAACTTCTCTATTTTAAATGCCCATCTATATCATGTCAATATCCTTCCAGCCTCAACGTGTGCATGCTCTCATCCTACTGAAGATACGAAACATTACCTTTTGTTCTGCCCCAAGTTCACTGTGCAAAGGGTCCGTCTACTGAACACTGTGTACCGCTCACTCACTCCAGGTGTAAATCTGACTCTAATAGTTCAGTGCTCTAGTGATATTTTGTTCAATATTCTCTTGAAAGGCAGTGATAATTTGCCTGACACCGATAATGTATTCATCTTTGAGGCTGTTCAGACAGTCATATCAGAGTCTAGACATTTTATTTGCTAATTTGGTATATGACCTAATTATAAGTCTCCATTATTTGGCATCATTTATATTATTCCTGTACAAGCTGTGAATTTAGTCTTCTGTTCTGATCCAGTGTGTATTGTATATATTCCTGTGTATCCTTTTATGTACTTGAGAGCCTCCAGATTAGTCTCTGTATACTATTAGGCAATCCAGAGAAAATAAATATGTTTATAATATAATTCCTATAATGCAAGCAGTTTTATTAGCAATCTTATTTATATGGACATTCCAATTTAATTTTTTGTTGGTTATCAGCCCTAGGAAATCAAACTCACTTGTTCTCTCTGACTGTGTGTCTTTTATTTTGAGATTAATATTCATTTCTAACCTACATTGAGGCAAATAGAAAAGCATTCAGTTGGTTTTTGGTACATTTAGAGATATTTGTTTGCAACAAGCCAGTGATGTACTTGATTAAGTTCAGAGTTTATGTTGTTTGAGATATTCCTGTTGTTTGACTTGAGGTCCAAACTTGAAAGTACAAAGTCAGTTTATGAGAGTTGTGTCATCAGCATAGAGTATGACTCACAGTTCTGGGTGGCCAGATAAAGATCATTAACATAGATTATGAAAAGAAATGGCCCGATATATCCTTGAAGGACACCGGTTGTGATATGTAATGGCTTGGAATGGACATCATCTAGCTGAACATATTGTGTTCTATTGGTCAAATAACTTTTAAACCATTTTGGAGGGATCTCAGAAACACCATAATGATAATATTCAATTTGTATAAGAGAATTTTATGATCCAAAGTATTAAAAGCTTTAGATAGGTCTAGAAAGATTGTTATGGGTATTTCACCTTTATCAAGAATCTTATATATTCTATCAATAAATTATGAAGTGGCTGTTTCAGTACTATGAAGCTGTTTGAAGCCATGTTGACTTCTATATATATTGGTATTACGTTTTAAAGTTCATCCAGAAATATTCCAGTGGTAAGAGATTGGTTAATTATATGAGCTAATGGAGTCACCAGTGAAGACTCAATCTTCTTCATTATGTCTCATCAACAGCTGATCATGCCCGGAGCTTGATTTGGGTTTTAAATTGTTCAATATTGATTAAATCTCAGCTGGAGAAGTATTTATAAAAGTGAAAATATTTTCCCATTGATGCTGAAGTGAGGTAAGTTTTGCTGGTCTATGTTGGCTGCCAGTTTTGGACCAATATCTGTGAAAAATTAAAATTTGTCTGCTATTTGCCCCTTATAAGATTCCTCTCTGTCACCAATCATAAAAAAGATGGAAAATCATTTTTTCTTTTATTTACATTTTAAATCGTTTTTATAACATCCCATGTCTTTGTAGTGTCGTTTTTGAAATTATTCAAATTGGTAGTGATAGTGATTCTGTTTATTTTGTTGAATTGATCTGTTAAGTATCTTGTAAATTGTTAGATTTTGCTTCAGAGTCAGAAATTGCTGAGAATCGGGATGTATGCTCTTCATTTGTTCATAGAGATTGTCACGAAATTTTACTGATCTTAGAATTCCATTTGTAATCCAAGGAGAATTTTTATGTTTATATTTGTTAAAATGGACAGTTTTGGTGGGTAGATATTTATTTTTAAAGTGATGTACACATGTATTATGTTTATAAGTTTGTCATAGTTATGATTAGGGTTACAGTTTAAATTATTACCAAGGACTTGCATGAAGTTAGCATTATTTATATCCTGGATAAAATTTTGAATTGACACAGGATCTTTTGTTTCAATTTGAACATATTTAGGTGGGGCTTGAAGGTTTACCTTTTGGTCTAGGCATGTAAATTATGGTAGGTGATCAGATAAATTTGTGAAGATATTCCCCGATTAACATACCTTGTTACTATGGGTTACATTACAAAAGACATAATCAATCAAAGTTGCATTTCATTCAGAAAAACTATTGGGTAAGGTTATTTTAGGCATAAAGTCGTTATTCATCATAACATTAAGAAAATATGAATATTTCTCTCTAATATTTGCTTTTAAAAAGTCAATATTAAAGTCACCCACGATTAGTTCGTCTGATCTTTCCTGGGACAAAGTTGATAAAATCTGTGAAATGTCATTGATAAATGATTCTATGTGGTCATTTAAGTCATGGGGTGGCCTGTATTTTTTTGAAAATGTAATTTTTTGTTTTAAATTATTTCCAAATATGTCAATAAACTAACCCTCCCACAGAGTATTTGGAGAACAGAAATTTCTGATCGCATATTGGTAATTTTGGTGTAGATATATTAATAATCCACCCTGTGAACTAGTAGCCCCAAGAGAAATGGGGATGAAGTTGTTAAGTTCAAAAGACTAGTGTCCAGATTAGATCCTTCTAACCAAGTTTCTTGCAGACAGATGGCACTGAATTCAATGTTTTCGTTCAGTAATTCATCAAGTAATGCTTTCAGCTTATCAAATTTTGCATTTAAAGATTGGTTGTTCAAACTTAGAACAGAAAAGTTTTGTGTGAAAGGTCTGATATACTCTGAAAGGTTACCTCTATCAATATAACGTGAATCTGAGGCGGTTGAAATTGCGTGTTCAAGTTCATCAGGATTATTAATTGGATTATTTAGATTGTTCCTAACAATGCCACCAAAATTTTGGAGTATGTTGTTCACAAAAATGTCTGAAGTCATCGTAACATACTATGTAAGTTTGCAAAATTCCTGAAAATGCTAAGGTTAGTATCCAGTTTTGATTGGAAAAATTTGGTTTCACTGACATATGAAAAAATACTTTGATTGAGAATAAACCAATATTGACAATTGACCATAGATATAGTGAACAAGTTCAAAGAATTACAGTTCAACATATATGACAAAATTACCAACATCTCAGATCTGTAAAGAGCTACATGTCCATACATTTTCAAAAAGAAGACAACATATGTTTGTATAATACCTAATATAACAGTAAGTATGTACAATCTGAGAAAGTTATGAGATGGTTCAAAATGCGAAAACATATTGCAAAGTAATTCACAAATATCCAATTGTTCATAGATGTTTGCAGAGTGAGCACTAGGTTGTCGAAAATATAATATGCTGGAGAGTATGAAAAATCTAAGGAAAGTATGGAGAACTGGTGCCAGTGATGAAATAGTTGTAGAGAGGTTTCTATACAACTTCAGCTGGTTTACAAAGATTTGCATACACTTGGTACTGTATACAGTTACGCGTTCATATATTAGTCCATAGTAAATAAACATGTGTACTGGCTTACAACATGAAAAATCTGAAAAGACGATTGAAAACCATCACAAATAATGAACAAGTGGTGGATATTTTTCCACAATAAAAAGGAGTACCAATGTTTATATACATGTAATACAAAATAAAGAAAGCAACCAAGCAAACAAATTGGTTACTACAAAGTAACATTTCTGTTACTGTCCCAAAGTATATGCATGTATGAAAGAGAATGAATTATACAAGGAGCATATTACACTGTATAAATCATATCCTTGTATCAAAATATGACCTGCAGACCTTACATGAAGAATGATGTTTTGTGTTCACAGTTTCATGAACAGTAGACACTTAAACACAATAACTTATGCTCATAGCAAGAGTCTTATTGCACCAGTTCGATATATGTACTTATATATGTTATAGCTTATGTGGAATATGTATCATAGTAGTGTAGTTGAAACTGTTTCAAGATACAATCATCATTGCCTCTAAAAGACCAAAGTAAATACATGCAGTGCACCAAAAAGAAAGACAGATGATTCCCGGACCTATGGTATACAATTAATGCACCAACGTCATTGAAAACATTGAGCAAATACATATATAATGTTGTCAGCCATGATGCAAAAGCAAAATATACAATGAGAGTTTGTTGAATAGAAAGAGACTAAAACGTGTACTAAAGTAAGAAGTAAGAAATAACGAAAACACACAAAAATTCATTTAAAAAATTTGAAAAAAATTGCAGCACCACCTGGTAAACAAATTAAGAACTAGTAGGAGCCTCTAGGAGTGTTCTTATGTAATATCAAAGCAATTGGGTGAGTGGTTGTGGAGAAGATTTTGCAAGATTTGTCCAAAAGAGAACAAAACAACAGGATCATGATGATCCTGTGCTCAGCTGACATGCATCTGCTTATTTAAAAAAAAAATCCCAAAAATTTATGCAAAAATCATTTGAATAACATATGTAGACACCTATCAAAGGTACAATTCTACAAAGTATGACATAAATATGGCGAAAATTATCTAAGTTGTTTCCATTACAGGAAATCTCGATGTTTAAGTTTCGTAAAAATCTATTTTATTTTGTACTTTTTCAAAAATTGAATGAAAATATGAACATAGTCAACTTTTTGAGCAACTTTGTTTAACCCTTCTACAAGAAACATATCCACCAAGTTTTAGCTTAGTCCGAGTGATGGTTCTGGAAAAGAAGTCGAAAATAACAAAAACACACAAAAAATCATAAAAAATTGGAAAAAATTTGCAGTCCCCCCTTTTGAACAAATTTGCAGTCCCCCTTTTGAACAAATTTGGAACTAAGATTCCCTGTGAGATATCAAAGCAACTGGGTGAGTGGTTTCGTAGAAGATATTTTGAGATTTGCCCCCAAAAAGAACCAAAAAAAATCATAAAAAATATAAAAATCAATGGAGCATGACCATTTGAACAAACTTGGTAGAGACCCACTCAAGGCACATCCCCACCAAGTTTGAAGTCAATCTGGATGACGGTTTTGGAGAAGAAGTCAAAAATATGAATTAGCATTAGAATGCCCATTGACTTCCATAGTAATCAGTAGGAAAGCTGCATTGACCGACAAACACCTGAATTTTAAAAAATCGTTAAAAATCAGGAATCCACAGCAGTGCCACCTATAGAATAAGTCTCTTTGACCCGTCTAGAAGGAACATATCCACCAAGTTTCAACTTAATCTGAGTAACGGTTCTGGAGAAGAAGTCAAAAATAGCTATAACACACAAAAATTCATATAAAAATTAGAAAAAAAATGCAGCGCCACCTGGTGAACAAATTAAGAACTAGAAGTCCCAGGGAGTGTTCCTGTGTGATATCAAAGCAATCGGGTGAGCGGTTACGGAGAAGAAGAGTTTTTAAGATTTGCCCCAAAAAAAGAACAAAAAAATTCATTAAAAATCCAAAAATCCTTGGACCGTGACAATTTGAACAAACTTGGTAGAGACCCACCCAAGGCACATCCCCACCAAGTTTGAAGTGGATCTGGCAGACAGTTTTTGAGAAGAAGTCAAAAGTGTAAATTGTTGACAACGGATGGACGACGGACCATAAGAAAAGCTCAGCTGACTGACAAGTCAGCTGAGCTAAAAATTCATTAAAAATCCAAAAATCATTGGTGCATGACCATTTGAACAAACCTGGTAGAAACCCACCCATGGTACATTGCCACCAAGTTTGAACTCAATCTGGATGACGATTTTAGAGAAGTCGAAAATGTGAACTTGTATTAGAATGCCCATCGACTTACATAGTAATCAACAGGAAAGCTACATTGACAGATTAAGTGCCCAAATTGAAAAAATTGTTAAAAATCAGGAATCCACAGCAGTGCCAACTGGTGAACAACTTTGTTTGACCCTTCCACAATTAACATATCCACCGAGTTTCAGTTTAATCTGAGTGACAGTTCTGGAGAAGAAGTAAAAAATAGCTCAAACATACAAAAAATAAAAAAACTTAGAAAAAAATTGCACCGCTGCCTGGTGAACAAATTCAGAATTAGGAGTCCCTGGGAGTGTCCCTGTGCGATATCACAGCAATTAGGTGGGCGGTTTTGGAGAGCAAAAAAATTCTTAAAAAATCCAAAAATCAATGGAGCGTGATAGTTTGAACAAACTTGCAGTTTCGGAGAAGATTTTTAATGATTTGCCCCAAAAAAAGAACAAAAAACTTCATAAAAAAAAAATCCAAAAATTAATGGAGTGTGACCATTTGAACAAACTTGGTAGAGACCCACCCAAGACACACCCCACCAAGTTTGAAGTTAATCTGGCTGACAGTTTTGGAGAAGAAGTTAAAAAATGTGAATTGTGGAGGATCGAAAGACAACTTATGGCTACTCATTATAACATAACTTTAGCTGACTGACAAGTCATCTGGGCTAAAAATCACTGCAGCATAGCCATTTGGACACAGTCAGTGGGGATCCACCTTAGGTACATTCCAATGTGAAAACTAGGCAAAGGCCAAGACGGCAAATAGTGCCTGTCTGTGAAGCTTTAGCCCGACTTTAGCTGTGCGATGGTACATTCCAACCAAGTTTGACACAAATTTGGCAGACCATTTAGGAGAAAAAGGTGAAAATCTGAATTACCATTGCAATCCCCATTGATCTAATATACTCTTTCACCATTCCATAATGTACAAGTTTCAGCACAGTCTATGTGGCACTTTTCACTAAGAAGTAAAATATGGTGAAAACATGCACACATTAGTTTCAAAAATTGCACAACTGATGTACAAATTAAGGTATAAGGGCATCCAAAAGTGTCCCTGTGCGATTTTGAAGCAATTGATTCAGTGATTTCATGTTTCAGCACAATTTGCATGATACAATTGGAGAAAAATGTCAAAGACAAAAACACATAGTATTTGTGTCTTTTTGCCCAGAACCACTTCCTAGTAGTCAATAACCTATTCCGCAGTCCGAGCTCTTTACTCTCCATAAGCTAACCCATAAAGATTTGTAAACAGAAAAAAATACAACTCATTTCATTTGAACAGATTTAGGTCTAGGGGTTCACAGATGCTAGCGCAAGCAAGCTCCTATGGTAACGTACGTACATGAACTATGTTCCTACAATGGAGAGTGCATAGTGATGATTACAAATCACAGTCAACTTCTCGTGCCTGAGATTCTTGGCTGGGGGGATGCCATTTTGTATAACAAAATACTGACCTCACCTTGTCAATAATGCACGGTAATTTATTCTCAGTCCTGAAACTGAGTTACACATGCATATACAGTTGGTTTTGTATACTTTAAGTTCTGCACAGTTCAAATTCCACACTTGAATGACATTGTATCAGAGTGCAGACTATGGGTGCCATGGACTGAACTTCAGAATTCCAATCGCAAAGCAGTACATGTAACCACATTTTGACAGCTTTCAGGTGGCATACAATAGAACAAAGATGCACAAAACCACAAGGATTAAAGCAGTGCTTTTTATGTTGCAAGCCATTCACATGTTATAATTCTTAAGAGCTTGGCTTTGTGGTTTCAGACAAAATTTTGTTCAGATTTGATATAAAAAATCAAAATTAAAATCATTGGAGCGTGAACATTTGAACAAACTTGTTAGACATCCAATCAAGGTACAATTAGAGATTCACAGTTGCTTATGACTGTAAATTGATCACATTTGGATCTAAAAAGTCTAATCAGCTCATCAGTATCAAAGTAAGGGAAATACTTCAATAGAAGTGGTTCGCAGAGCTTGATTCAAGTAGTCAGTGTCCACTACTAGAACATTTAAGAGGGAGTTTGCCTCATAGTTTAATACCTCCTAGTTGTTTAAGTATGCTTTCTTCTGTCATCCTCTAATATACCTATGTAATATTAAATGGGAATTTTCAAGCATTTTGCCAGGTGTTGTTACCACTAAAGTGATATTTGAGTTATAAAGCACATGAAAGACATTATCTACATTCATACAAGTAGGCCCATGCAAGTTTGGGCATTAGGCATAGTCTATGCAAGTACGCCTACTTTCTACTGTCACTTCCCATAGACATAGGTCTAAATAGATAGTCATGTTAACCTGTTCCTAAATTTCTACATGGATTAATTCTGTTTACATATAAACATTTCATAATGGAAAGAAAAGGTATACAAAAGAAAAAAATTGTAAACATTTTGATACGTTTAGTGTGCTGTTGGACTGAATCGACGTAACTCCAGAACATTTGGTCAGTTTTGGATATTCTGATAGGTCAAAGGAGCATGTTCCCATAATGCATTGTCCTGTTTACACTGAGTATGTGAACTCATTCATTGTTTAATTTAAAAGTGAAATGAAAAAATGTTCTATCTTTAAAAGAATATAATGTTTCTGTTATCTAAAGCAAAAATTGGCTTAGATAGCTATTAGTCTCAGTAAATGAGCCACTTTCCATCCGCTCCTCTCACTTTAATGAAAGGTTTCAGAGTTCCTGTTATGTATGCTGCCTTGCCATCTGCTTTGAGGCACCGCAGATTACGCTCAAGCTGTTTCCTTTTTTCTTATGTTCATTTACAAATAGCGTCCACAATGTACACCACCTTGCCTTTATATTTGTTGCCTTTAAGTGATTTAGGTGCTATGTGCAATAGATCCTTTGCGACAGTAGTGTGTTCACATACAACCAACATGGACCTAATTTGTATAAAATAATTTTAATCTTTGATTTTTTCCTAAATTGGACTGTTCTCTGCAATTTTCTGTAGTGTTTGCTAAAATAATGAACATGTCTAAGAATTTCAGATTATGGCATAGTGAACTGAACACTATGGCTAATTTTAGGGGCTAAAAATATGAAATAAATAAAAATTGTAGAGAACGGTCCAATTTTGGAAAAATCAAATATTTAAACTTATTTTGAAAAATCATTTCTCAAAATTGCAGAAAAAACTTAAATGTTTAAGGGATTTTACATTGAAACAAAGGAGAAAACAACATTCAGTTACTACTTTTGTGAACACAAAGATTGACTGTGATGTTTGCTAAAATAATGAACATGTCTAAGAACTTCTTGTTCTCAAAGGTTACAGACCACAGTTGTGATTGGCTGGTTGCGCATCCCAACAGAGATAGTCCGTAATTGTGAAAAACTGTGTTTTCAGCATGCTGTAGCTTCTGTTTAATAAAGTTAGCTAAGTCAGGTTTGCTGAATCACAGAGATGCTTCATTGGTGGTCATATAGGTGCACTGTTTTCCAGGCCAGGTGGGCACTTTAATATATATAAAGCTGACATCAAGGTGTTGTTTCGCATTGCAATTATCACAAATAATGAACTGGGAATTATGTGACAAAAATCCTTCTGTGTTTTTCTGACATTTTTATCTGTTAAATGCCATTCACAAAATTTTGAAATACCAAAATGCTTATTTTTTAGACTGAAAAATGCTAATATGAAAAATTGAAGGATTTATAACTGTACGTGGTCTGTGGCCTAAATTGTGACTCAAATCAGGTGGTGGGAAGAGAAATGGATCTATAACTTTTTGTAAGTTTTGTCTCTGAATTTTTTGCACTGAAACAAAGGCAAAAAACAACACTTAGTTATTACTTTTGTGAACACAAAGATTAATGGTAGACAATAAAGTGTTCCCTAAAATAGTGAACATGTCTAAGAACTGTAGTGCTCACTAAAATAATGAACATGTTTAAGAACATCTTGTCCTCAAATCATGACATGTGTCCCCTGAGAGTACAACAACACGGACACGTGTTAACTGACAGTGACAGTATGGCTGGGCCCCTGGAGGATAAATTGATGTTGCTACGTCTACAGGACTTCAAACGAGTACACTGCCTTACTGCCGCAGACTGTGCAGTGCAATATTCACTTTCACTCGCCCAATACACAGACTCGCACCGGGCGCGCAGGCAATTTCCTCCATGGCCATTCGTCCATTGTCATCCGACTCAAAATCAAGGAACACACGACAGGACCCAGTAAGAAGTAAATTTTCTCTCACACCTGAGAATGTCACGTAATTGCTAACTCCTTTACACATAAAACCTTTAAAAAACAATTAACAGTTACACGTAAAATCCTTTAAAATCAATTAAACCCATCGAAAATAAAGTAATCAAGCCAATTTTTTTGGAACAGCCATAGCCCATACTCACCCATGGGCGCTGCCATATTTTGTCTAAAAGTCTCGCTTGCGTTCTCGTACCTCACAACAAGTCAACGTGAAAAATCTGTCAACAAGCAACAAGAACTGACAACTGCAAGTGTGTATTGGCAATATTTTAAATCATGAATGTGGTAGATTACATCTCGTTAAGCCCACCAGTGCTCTATGTAGCGTCAGGACTCATTACATTCCTAGCAATATTGATAGCTTACAAGTATACGCTGAGAAAACGATATAAAGCGCGACTAGAGGAGAGTCGGGCACGGGAAAATGTGGTTTCAAGGTCAGACTCGGATAAAGATGCAGATTCTAGCACCACAGAGGAGGACTCCAAACCAACGACGACGCCAGATGTCCCGAAAAATGACGAGAAGGGTACGCACCGCGTTCGTTTTTCATAGATCATGGACGTATTAACTGGGTTAACCAGTTAATACGTCCATGCATAGATGCACATAAAGTAATTAGTATTCTAAATTTTCATATTTTTTAAATTTATATGATTGTATAATCCTGAACCATGTAGATATCAAAACCATAGAGTGGTAGCTCGATCTATGATGAGTGTCGGTGAGCACCAGCAGCGGCGGAAAGGGTGAGGGGGACAAGCCCTTCCCCTCCCCGCAGCCATTCCGAAAAAAATTCACAAAATATATAATTTTGTTCATAATATACTTCAAATCTTTGCTGTATTTCGTGCAAATAAGGCTGAAAATGACTCAGAGTCCACCATTTCACACCTAAATTTTCTGAGAGGACCCCTACACCCCCATCACACAACTCAATGTTTTGGCCAACCCTGACCAGAAAGCCTGACATTTGTTGACACATATTTCCACAGTGGACCACTTTTAGATGATAGAACCAATTACAGAAAGTCAAGAGTAATGTTTATAAGCACCAAATGTATAATGAATTCAAACCAAATATGAATAGATTTACAAAAAGAAAAATTAAATATATGTATGTTACATGAGAATATAAGTGCATTGTATGGAGAGATATCAGAAACTTGGAACTTAATAATAAATGTAAATGTCATTTTCTGGTGCGCCCATTTCATTTCTGGTCTGAGCATACAAAGAAATTACAAGAAAGTATATTAGTGTGTGGCACACAAGCAAAACTGAGGTGATTGCCGTGGGTCTGAGTAGCTGATCACGGTAATTGAAACATAGATAGTGGAATTACATAAACAAGTTTTAAAAAATCGTACTCCATTAAAGTCTAACTGGCTAAATAAATGAAAGGAAGAGAGAGAGAAAAGAAACTATATATGCATGCACTAGTACATTAATAAATACATTTAGTCATTTTTTCCACTGCACAGTTAACAAATTTTTGCACCTGTTTGATGACAAAATGACCCCCATTGGCACTGCTGCATGTCACCAGAAAGAGAAATCGGTCTATGTCTGAGAGTGAGGTCAAATTCTACATATTTTGGGTTGTATAGCACTTTACAGAATGGGGCATACTTGTCACAGTTTCACATAAAGTGGATTTATCTTCCACTTCTGGAGTGATTACATATATTCTCTCGCCCACATTAGTAATATAGATCTGCCTGTCTCTATGTGGAAGTCATGGGCACTTAGTCTCAGTTTAGTGAATTGCTTTCTTTCACAAATTGGCATATTTAATTTGAGATATATTATTCTTCTCCACAGAATTTAGATTTTTTTTAATTTACAATAAGTCCTTGTCTTAGGGGCTATGTCACATAACTATCCCTATATAGTCCTAATGCTACTAACACATTTATAGAATCTGTTCAACTGAGCTTTTACATATATATTATCAACTTTATTATAGATATATGCCAACTGTGTCTTTGAAAATGGAACAGGGTCTCTTATCCTGCACTTTTAAGAAAACAATTTGAATGAATGGTGCAAAGAGATTTTAAGGGAATGATTGGATTGTCAAAGAAAGTTATATTTTGGACATTAAATTTCAATTGGGGTCTTAGATGAGTAAGAATATAGATGAATTTCATGAAGGATGATAAGATAGAATAAATACTTTACTGGCAATAAATATATAATTTAAAATATATCCATTATCTTATAAATTGTACTTTTGTGCAAGTAGTGGCAACCAGATTTGATTATTACCTGATGAAGGTGGCAGGCTGAGGTAAACCAGTGTGAGTTCTAATAATATATGAACTGGTTTGATTCTTCAGTCCATGCTTTTGTTGCTAAATACCTTTTTTCTACTGATTTGAATACAGATACATGTGTACTGTTGTTGGCTTTTCATTGTGTCGGGTAAGGAATTCCAATCTTTAATGGCTGCAGTATTATGAAAAAAAATTTGTGATGATTCAGCACAAGTTGTTTCACTCAATCAGCAGTATTCAACATTGATAGTTTGTCCAGTTCCTCTTGTCCTACATGCTAAGCATGAGAATCAAACTGTTTTGACATATTTGAATTTTGTTTTTTGTTTTGTTTTTTTGTTAATTTTATTTTTTGGGTTGAGGCCTGAATACCAAAAAGCTGAAGCATAATCAAAATGGCAATGTATGAGTGCTGAACAAAGTGTCTTATTAGCCTCTACATTAAAAAAATTGCTTGTCTGTTTGGGAATTTTAATCTGGAGTTGCATGGTTTTATGCATTATATTTTATTCTGTAGTACTGCCTGTCAAACATTATCCAATGTACGTGGTGCCTAGATATTTGATAGATTTTGCTTGTGGTATTGTGTGCCCATTGCAACGTACTGTAAATTGTTTATTGTTTAAGTCTTCTCCATTTTCTTTTGGATCCAAAGATAATTGATTCCATCTTGCCCAAAAAGTTTGTTATCAGTAAGGCAATCATGACAGGATTTCAATTCTAGGCCTCAAGTGCATTTGCAATTGACAAGTTATCTTCTTCAGAGAATATGAGGGCACTGTCATCAGCATATAGTGCTAATTTACACTTATTGGCATATCTTTCATGCAACACAGAAATAAAATAAGGCCCAGAATGCTTCCTTGGGGGGCACCGCATTTGACATATAGCAAGTCAGTTTTCACTATTAACAGTGACTGTCTTTTTGCAGCCAGACAAGCAAGACTTAAACCACTCAACTGATTCCATGCCAATGATGAATTTTAAATTTTTACATAGGATTTCATGGTCAAAGGTAACAAATGTCTTTTCGAGTTTGAGTGAAATCATGCCTACATAGTTCCCATGAGAAACTTGCATATTTAATGTAATTAGTAAAAAAGGTTTGCCCTAAAACCTGACTGAAGCTCATGAGTACATTGTAGACGGTTGGGGTATTCTAATTGAATATGGATGGCTTTATCTAGGATTTTTAGAGTTACTTATAATATACTTACGGACCTGTAGTTGCCAGCATTGATCATGCCTTTTTTTTCTTGTGTTAGGAACAGACTCCAGCTAGCTTAAATGAACCAGGAACATTGTTGGTTCTGATGGATATATTAAATTAAATATATGGGTGATTGGCAGATTCAGAATACTTGACTGTCTTTTTTGATGGCATATCATCAAGCGCAGTACTCGTACGTGCATTCAAATTGCTTAGTTCTTTCTGATATATTAAATTAAATATATGGGTGATTGGCAGATTCAGAATACTTGACTGTCTTTTTTGATGGCATATCATCAAGCGCAGTACTCGTACGTGCATTCAAATTGCTTAGTTCTTTCTGGAAAAAATCTCCAGTTACTTCAAGGAGTTGAGAATATACCTTTTTGTTTTGAGGAGTAAGGACTCTGCCCCAAATTTGCCAAAAAAAGTTGGCTGTTTACGCACAAGAGAGGCTTCAATTTCAGTAAAGTATACGTTAATATAATCAGCAACTTTTGTTGATTCTAGCAATTCCTGCAGTGCCAGTCTTGAAAATTAAAAGGAAAAGAAAAAAAAAACATTCTATTCAATGTAAAAATATTTGCTGGGAATTCATCTACTCTGGAAATAGTGAAAAACCTACAGCATGGCAAAGGGGGACAATCAATGTTAATGATGATGACTTGGGAAAAATTAATTTCTTGCCTTTCAAGTGCAAATTTGAAACTAGACTGCAGAGTTTTCAGTTTTCCTTTTTACACAGGTTTGTTTCCCAAAATTCCCTGTTGTTTTGGTATTTATAAATTTATTGAGTCAGAACAATGTTGCTTTTGTGAAGGAAAGGATACTATAATACGTGTATAGATTTTTGGTGATGTGAACTCGTTGCTTGTTTTTTGGGAACAGTTTCAACAATGGTGGAATACATGTAATCCCAATGAGGTGATTCTGAGACATATGCTATTTTTGGTTGTTATTATAATGATGGAAACACATATGCTTCACACATTTGTATATTACTATCTAATTACTTCATACATTGCTGTTTGTGTGGTGAACAAAGAGTAACTTTTACAGGTTTTCTCAATTTCTTGAAATATAAAGTTAAGGCAGAAAAGCATATTATGTGCTGTAATGAGAAGAATTATTCTTTTATGTCATGCTGGGACTCCTTTAATTTATTAGCTGTTTTTTATTAGTGAATATTTCTTGGTTTTCTTCATTGATGTACATTGTATTGGCAGTGATGTCTATTTCAGAACATTCTCAACAGACCTTCATATGCTCAATTGAAAATAAGTCCCACTATGATTCATGGGTACCCAAAACCGTTGGTGTGTTATTTCAAACCTGTTGCCCAAGTGTCAAGGAAATTTATAAGGTTTTCTCAAAAATATGATGTTTTTTGTTTTGTTTTTTTTTTAATCCATAAATCACTGGCACAAGATCACTTGATAGAACTTAATTGAGACTCTCCCAAGGCACATGATGACTCCACCACGTTTCAAGTTGATCTGTTTTACAATTTCGGAAAATAAATAAAAAAATTGAATCCCTAATTGCAATCCCCATTGACTTGCACAATAATCAATAGGAGTATACATTGCCAAGTGAGAACCCGAATTGAAAAAAAAATGTAAAAAAAATCCAGGGATCCGCAGCATCACCACCTTGTGAACAACTTTGACCCCTGCACAAGGTACATTTCTACCACATTTCAGCACAATTTGAGAGGCGCTTTTGGAGATAAAGTACACAATAGCTTAAAACACACAAAAAAACTATAAAGATGTAGAAAAAAATCACAGTATCACCTGTCGAGGAGTCCCTAGAATTGTTCCTACACTGTATACAATTTTGAAGCAATTGGCTATGCAGTTTTGGAGATTTGTGAATATTTTGCCAAAAATTAACAAAAAATCTGGAAATCACTGGAACACACTTGGTAGAAACCAATCCAAGGTACATTCCCATCAACCTTGAAGTGAATCTGGGTGATGGTTTTGAAGAAGCTGAAAATGTAAATTATGGATGGTGGACGATGGATAGCTGGAAGATGGACAAAGACCCACCACATAACCTAAGCTGACTTGTTAGTCAGCAGAGGTTATGTGGTGGTAGGCTCTTTGTCTGTTCTGAGCTGACTGAGAAGTCAGCTCAGGTAATTAAAAAGCTTATAGCTAATTGCTTGCAAGCTTGAAGTGGATCAGATATCTGGTTGTAAAGACAACTACATAAACATACATATACAAACTGTTTTGACACATCAATTTCACAAAGTATTATAAAGAAAAAATATATAAATATTACACTTATTTTGTGCAAAAAGACAAAATAGTTTGGCATGCATGTTTTCAGTACAAAAATTAGGATTATTTGGATCCATCCTTATAAATGAGGTGCTCTCCCCTTTTGTCAATCTGGGTGAGACATGTGAGACTATTTAAATAGGTGTCTTAAATTTTATTAACATTATTTTGGTTTCTTTGTGCTGTTGAACAGGCCTGACTCCAGTGTGGAATGCACATCCGTGTACGTGACACTGTCTTTCTAAGCAGTCCAAGCTTGGCAGGGCTCACCAACTCGCATGTCCCATTGCCCAGGACAAGTTAATATTGATGGGAGACAAGTATAATTTCAGAAAAATAACATGTAAAAGATAGAAGCACTTGTCTTCGGACAAGTAGGCTTTAGAGAGAATGGTCTTGCCCTGCTTGGTATTCTGTCTGCTATGTGTGACAACACGCAAATATGATGCATGTCCTAATTTATTTCCAGAACGTGAGAGGGATGAATATGATGTTGCTGTTGCTGAGGAGATTGCCGGAAAAAACACTCATGAACTGGACCCCAAGGAATACTGTGATCATATACAGGGGCACATGAAAAAAACGCGTCAGCGGATCACTCATAAAAAAATTGAGGAAGGAATGACAGCAGAACAGAAGGCCAAAGAACGAGAAATCCAACGTCAACAACTAGAGGCCATCTTTGGCCTGCTGGCAGAACAAGAGGAAAAGTTTGGTGTGAAATCTATGGATGATGTGCAGGACCAGATGAAATTGTATGTCCAGTGAGTATTTGTCAGATGGACAAAAAATTGCAGTTTCAGATGCACAAGAAAATTTTAATTCATTTGTGTACACGTAAGTGTGAAAAAAGCAAGATATCAGTGGAAGCTGAGTACAGTAGGCCTCCTTAATATAGTCATCATACACCAATCTGGTACTAGGGCAAGCCAGTCCAAGAGTGGTTTCAGTCATCCTGGTGATCATCTGTGCAAGGAGCCACCAACGTTGTATGAAATTGAAAAAGAGATGTACATGTTTAGGTTATAACAGCATTGATCAATATGTCTACCTTATGATGCATGCTGGGAAATGTGGCGCCATAAATATGGGAATATGTGCATATACTGTGTGTGCCTCAGGTTATCAATACAGATGTCCCTTTCATCAGGTTTGTGTATATGCTTCTGTGATCTCGGCAGTTCCAAATGCGATCACTGCCTTCTTTGAATGTAGAATTAAGCCTTAATAAATGCATCTGGATCACTGTCATGCATCACATGTATACAGGTCTGTTGTCGGTGACAAGTTCTGGCAGTTACCATCGTGATCAATGCAACATTTTCGTTAAATCTTGTAATATTCTTCCCAGAATGTAAATTAAAAATCTGAAATCTGGAGAAAGTTGGGTTTTGTACAGGTCTTTAATTCTGTTCAGCATACTACCATATGGAATTTACCATAAATGACACTTGATGTTCACCGTGGTTCATTTCTATATTTATATGTATGTATTATTTAGTGCCCAGAAAAAGTACTAAGGTGTCTGTCATATGAAGCTTTTTGCTGCTTTACAGAAAACTAGTGATAATATACTGTGAAGGCACATGTACAACAAATGAATGTCTCCAGTGTTGTATACCTTTGATCTCTTGGTTACCATGGCAACAGCCATGTTGAGCTTACAGTGTGATAGTGTTCTACATGATCAGATGTGGCTCAATTAATGACCCGGGCAGTCACAAGCTATTGTCACAACTGCAGACACCTGGCAGGAGTGCATCACAGTTTGCATGCAAGCCCATGGTGAAATTCAAGGTGATGGCACAAAATTAAAAATTAAGATCCATACAAAAACAAAAGTTGACTATGTCAGTTTGGCAGGCAAGTATAGCAGAATCAAACTGCTTTCAGATCCTTCCCCCCACCCCCACCCCAACCCCCACCCAAGAGGCGCTCAATTGGTGAAACCAGTTGAACTAATACAGCACAAATGACAGAGCCAGACCCTCACTACATTTTACAAATTTTGCTTTCAGATTTTTATATATTTCACACCTGTTTAGTTTTTATTGCACATGATATTAGATATTTTCAGCTTGAACCGGACAAGAAACTGAAGACTTGAACTTATTTTCATGGTTTCATTACAATAACTCACATCTGTATCCTGTCAATCTGCGTAACATGTGATGAAAGTATGTTGAGTTGTGTCAATTCAAATTTATTATTTGCTTATAATTTATTTGTTTTGTATTTTTAATACAATGGAAGAATGTCCTTCTAACATGCCCCTTCCTGTTTTTCATCTACTTGATCTAGGGCCAGCTAAATTAAAATCCATCTATCGCATACATGTAGCAGAGCCTTTTTTATACATGATCTGAATGTATGTCAAAGCACATCAAGAATGTTGTTGTATTCTTGTCTCATTGTCTTATGGTCATTCTT
This sequence comes from Hermodice carunculata, assembly GCA_964020975.1. Lineage (NCBI taxonomy): Eukaryota > Metazoa > Annelida > Polychaeta > Eunicida > Amphinomidae > Hermodice > Hermodice carunculata. The sequence goes on along the minus strand of OZ026613.1, from coordinate 35,484,212 downwards.
ACATGCATATATTTATTAAAGTCATCATATTTACATCTTGTATAGAAGTATGTTTTCTTAAAAAAAAAAAAAAAGAAAAAAAAAAGTGTTCAGCTCACATTGAGCTAGGATTTGAGATATGCGCCTGAGTTATTTCCATTTAGAAATCCATTTATGGGATTTATTATTTGCTTATAATTTATTTATTTATTTTTTTTTTTTTTTTTTTTGTATTTTTAATACAATGGAAGAATGTCCTTCTAACATGCCCGTTCCTGTTTTTCATCTACGTGATCTAGGGCCAGCTAAACATGATCACAGTTATAAGTCATGACATCTGATCAGATTGCACATATGCATTTTGGTTGCTTTTCGTACTTTGTTGTCATACAGATATCATGTGTTGGTTGTCCAAGATTGAACTTATTTTTACAATGGTGTCTTTTAGCCAGCTTGGTACATAAAGTTTCCCCGAATGTCCCCTTTATTTCAAATTTGTTTACCACTGAGTAAACAAATTTGAACACAAGAGCTGTATATGCTGTCTCTAGCACCAGACCAGTTTCAAAATTTATCAAACATTTTCACTTTTGCAGATTCATGTTTAGTAAATGCATTAATACAGTGTACATTTACCTGCCAACTGTTGAGTATGAGACTGATGCATATATGTTAAAAATAAGAACGCACTTTCTCTGGTCCACTGATCACATGCCACCATTACCTCATGGTTGTTTTTCTGTTTGCAATTCAGTATTTACACTGGGCTCAAAAAGATGTGAATTTGACCTGATAAAGATGTGGCAAGTCTCAAATAATTGTATTTTTCATTACTGTTTATTTACCGTTTTTTAAAAAGACTGCTCTGTACAATGCTACCCATGCAAGTTTACTAAACATATGCTGGTACTGGTGTTCAACAGGAACTATTTCCTTGACAAATTCATTAATTGTTTTACAGTATGTCACTTTTTTTATTAAAACAAAGTGAAAATAATAACAATCTATGCCAGAAATACAGATGTTGAAAGATTGAATAGTACATCATTGTAAAACATGTGGAAGTGCCAAAACTGATAGCCAAAATAATATTTACATTACACGTATTAGTAACATGCATAAATTCATCTTAAATAATGGCAGAACTTGCAACTTAACAGCAGAATAAAAGCCACATGGCTCCATGGTATGCCGGTCCATGTCCTGTGCCATATCTTAGAAAGCTACTGTGTATACATGTACTCGCTGATTATAAACTGCCTGGGCAGCACCCAAAAATGTAATCATACAAACAATCCTGGATGGTTGTTTCAAAAACAAAAGTATGTATATATGTACACACACACACAGTAGTCCCTCCTTTGGGAGAGCACCTCCTTTAGAGACCACAATTTTCGGTCTCTCTGTAGTACTTTTCATGTTATTTATACCTCCTTTGAGGGACCACCTGCTTTATGTGACTGCCTTTTGGGTGGCACTAGGGGTGGTCTCTTAAAGGAGGGACTACTGTACTCACCCGGAATGGTTGTTTCCAAAATATAAATGCATGCATGGACACACTCACCTGCATGTATTTTTGGTGTGACATGGTTAATGTATTGGAATATGAAATATTAATTCAAACAAATTAAACACTGTGGTGTGCTCAGTTTTTGTAGTCCAAGAACCTGAGCATGCAGCAAAAATATTGTACTTCGTGTGGTATCTACATGTATTCACTATACTATTTCTGCTAAAGGGAGTATAGTAATTAATTTTGCATGTAATCAATTAATGATACGATCACCCACATTTGCTCTGGTATCAACAGAACTCAACAAGGAAATTGGTCTTACATGTCTCACATCCAGAAATTTGATATCTACTACTGATGACATCATGGACATCTGGTATTTTGTGATAAATTAATGGTTGGCATGGGAACACAGCAGCTGTTAAAGTAATGAATGATGTATGGCCTTGGAGTATAGCTGGATAATTTATCATTGCATTCATATTGCAACAAGGATAATGTTGGCCACAGTGTTGCTGGAAGAAAACACATGATGCAGCAAAATAATATGGAGCATACGAAATTACACAGCACTTATACGAAAAACACATCTTTACACTGTTGCCAGTTCCACTGCTTGACCTATCATGATTCAAGTTGATTCAATATAAATTATGTTAAGTTTATGATTTTTAGAGACTATCCTTTTAAGTACAATCTAAATTGCTAAATGCAGTTTTGGTTATGGAGATTACAAGCTACAATTAACACAAATGTGGTGATGTTTTTTTTTTTTTTTTTTTTGCATAAAAGTGTTGCACATTTTAGTACATTGTATTACAGTTGCGTTGGGCAAGTTCATGTTGTATGGCACACACACATATATACCCTCAGATACATTGTTTATTTTCATATTCAAAAAAAGAAAAAAGAAAAAGAAAGAAAAAGAAAAAAGAAACATGATATTAAACTACAATGTACAACACCCTCACGGAAGATTCTTCTGAATTGCTAAACCATTGTCAGCACACAAAAGAATCGCAAAAATTTGCAGGAACCCAAGTGAGACAAAATTAGTACCACAACTGTTCTCAAGCGTCAGTCAAAAAGTGAATCTTTGTAAATAATTTTATCTGAATAAGAAAAAGAGCAGTACACTGATGATCCTTCCAATGGATAAGTTGCACTTAAAATTATGATGCAGATCAAATTCCTTGATTGAGAGAGATCTGTTACATGTGCAGGAACAACAGAAGTTCCTGTACACATACACATAATGTCAAATTTCAGTCTATAAGTAGATCTGTTCCAGAGTAAATATGCATTCCTGTTATTTAAATCAGTGTAATCAACATACATTGTGCTATGTCTAGATGATTCCTTGATTAGACATTTCATTTGATGTTCACTGGTACAGGCAACAGCTGTACATAGATAGAAAATTTATTTATGTTGTTAAGGTGCTTCTGGTGGACCAATTCTGTAGCCATCATTGTTTAGTTGCATATTTGTTCACAGATATTTGTAAAGTTGTATTGGAAATAAAATGACAGTTTAAAGCTTTTGTTGTGTTTATTTTTATTTTCTTTAGCTGCTGAATACGTAACAACTGAATTTGATTTACCCAATTCTTGTAGATACAAGATATTAAGGTATATGTAGGTAAAAAGTCAATGCAGCATGTTTTCTGCTCAGTTTTGTTTGTTACGTCCAACTTGATGGAATAACCTTGTGTTCTACAAATGAGAACAGCCAGCAGAAGCTTTTCAAACAACCGGATTGTCCCGTAGGAATCAACCAACCTCGATGTATAGCATACACACAAATCTAGTTTTGTCTTGTTTCATCTGATGATGTGATCAGGATTTGTGGAAGACATCAGTTGGTGGATTCTCCGTGATAATTCCTTTCCCACTCTGCGAGAGGTTTCCAGTACTCCAACACCACGTCTCACCTACAAAGTACATGTAATGCCCCGTGTTCAGTTTAATGAAGAGTACAGTAAAAAAGAGTCTCAGAATATTAAATCTGGTGCATCTGAAAGTCTGTTGTCTATATTTTATGTTCAGAACGAGTGGGACTTGAACCTGGAACCTTTGGCACCAGTTGCCTAGCAGAAATGGGAAACGCACATATCCACTTGACCAAAATTAATCCCCATCCCTGAAAAGAATGGTTCAATGGAGGTAGTTATGTGCCAGTGTCATATCAACATGGTTATGCAGTATATTTACTGAGTTGGCCTTTATTTCCAGAATTGGGGACTTCAATCCACCAGCATTAAGGAAATGCCAAAAATATATATTTTATGTTCGGAACAAGTGGGACTCAAACTATGTATGGGCTGTTTTACGTGGGATCTGAATAGAATGATACTTATGTTTCTTTGCTTTTATATCTTTGTCAAATTTGTGAGGAGTAGCATGACAAAGCACTTCATTTTGTCTACCCTGTCTAAATATTTTTTTTTAGTACAAGCCACCCATCCAGACATGTATACACGCATTAGTTACGTAACATTGCCTTTTGACCCACTGAGCAATTGGGCCTAAGTGCTCGGATTGTAAGTCCAGGAGGTCGGGGAAAACCACCAGTACCTCAGCTAACTTACTGAGCTCTGGGCTCCAAAAGCTCGGATCATAAGCCAAGGCATGTGGGAGATAAAGGGAACACACCCAAGTCAGTAGGGGTGCCTTCCGCCGTTAATGGGTCTTTGGCCTCGGCGTTGTTGGCACCTACAGTGGCCCAGGTGACACCTTCAGTTCCTCCACCAGCAGTGTCGGCTTTTGCGATTGGAGACTTTGTCGTCTTCTGCTGCCACCATCACTGCAGCTGAGTCCAAGCAGACTCTGTCGGCAGAGCAGCTTGCTGCTTCTGCCTGGAGTTTGGTCTCTCTCCACACTGGAGTTCCCGTAACTTTCTGAGGCCCCCTACTGCCTTCTGAGTCAGCGGCAGCTGTGGTGACTGAAACAAGTCTCCTGGAGACCAAGCAGGATCCCTCTGGCCAGCAGACCACTTTCTAGGCCTGCCAACAAGACCACTGCACATGGTCTTCCAAAAGCCCTCTTCTCCAGCCCCATGTGGGCTGAGCAGACCAAGGTGGCATTTGAGACTGCAGGACTTCCACAGAAGTCCTTGCTATTCCAATGGATGGTGCGATGACAGAACCCCCGCTGTCACAAGCAACTGCTCCATCGCCCACAGATAATTCGTTGAGAAGGTTTTGGGTCTCACCGCGCCCCTTGTAAGTCCCGAGTTCAAGGAACTCGACACCAAGATGGATGATGAGCTTTTGTTTTCGGATGCATCAGATGTTTTCAGATGTATCTGTTAGCAGATCCTGATCAAGGGCTCGACGTGCATGCTGTTTACGCTCCAAATGGCCAAGCACGTCAGTGACCATAGGGTCTGGGAACAGTCTTTCGCACCTATGGACATCACACCTGCTCCACTGACAGGCTTCAACTATGTCAAAGCTCTTATTCAGAGCCTAGTTTATGACCAAGCTGTTGTCGCACCAAAGGAGGAGAGGCCTGAGGCTGTTGCACTGTCCTGTCGGACTTGTCTCTGGAGGACACATGGCAACACACCCCCATACCTTTTTTGCCTTTCATGGCTGCGTTCTGTGACCAGCTCAGGGCAAAGACTTGCACCACACGGATTCCTGTAGAGCCCCTGATGTTTGTGTACTTGAATCAAGGGTGACTCCTCCCTGAGCTAAATGTGCAAGGGAGATGGTATTCCACCCTTGAGCAGATCTTTCCATCAGGTTCACTGCTGGTGACCTTAGACTGGGAAGTGTTTGACCCTCTGCAGCCAAAGTCCATCACCATGTCTGCAGAGGCTTTTAGGCAACTGGAGGAAAACGCCAGGGGATCCGTCCTTATGGTGTCCTACTCCTAAAGTCTGGTTTGCCACACTGAGGTGTCTCATGGATGACCTCAGGGACTCTGCACATCATAGAGGCCATGTGAGATTGGTTACACCACGCAACACTTCTCGCGACTTCGTTGTTGTCAGCTGTTGATCAGGTGCAGACCGCTTGCACCCTGGAGGCAAACCTGCATTTGTTGCTAAGGGATGCCTACCTCCAGGGTCAGAAATTCCCTGGCCCACTGTTTTGAAGAGCCGTCAAGGCGCCCCTCTTCTGAGGAACTCTGGAGAGATAGTGCAGGTCATTCCCCAGGCAGGGACCTTCAGGCCCGCTCAGCCAGTCAGACCCGCACCAAGGCACTGACCGACTCTGTTCTGTCGCTGTCCACATTGGCCGTCGCAGCCCCAAAGCATGGCAAGTCCCAGAACTTGTCTGCTGACCCCTTGGCTCATGAAACCCAAAGCATTGGCATTTCTAGAGTTGGTTCAGACACTTTGGTGCAAGCGGGCCATAGAGCTAGTTGAGTATTAAGGTTCTCCCTACTTTTATGAGCGACTCTTTCTGGTCCCCAAGCAGGACGGAGGATGCTGCCCAGTCATAGGCCTGTCAACACTGAACACCTTCCTGGAAGTCTCGTTCTTTCGGGTGGAGACCCCCCAGTTGGTGGCAGCAGCTTTGCGGCCCATGGAGTGGATAACGTCCCTGGATCTCTAGGGGTTCTTCCATGTGCCAATCGCACAGACTGCGCACAAGTATCTGCAGTTCACATTTGCAGACCAAGTTTACCAGTTCAGGGCACCTCTGTGCTGCCTTGCCAGGTGCTCCTTACCTTCACCAGTCAGCCGTTCGCATTCATGTGTATCTGGACGATTGGCTTGTCTGAGTGCTTCGGTGCTTGGATTCAGTCACACACAAACTGTTCTGGAACTTTGCCAACTTTTGGGCCTGACAGTGAACCTAAGAAAGTCTAGTCTCGGTCGAAGCAGACTTTCGTCATTCTCGGCATCCAGTTCCACCTGGTTGCCTACATCTGTCACCCTTCGGAAGACAGATGGGAGAGACTTCAGTCCCTGCTCAGAACCTTTCTGACTGGCACGTACCGCTCAACACAACACAATGCCTTGCTCTGCTGGGCTTTCTGTCCTCAATGAACTCCCAAGTCTCGCTCAGTGGCCTTCACCATTGCCCCTTGCAGCACGCTTTACGGCCAGATAGTCGAGAGACCAGGCCTATCAAGCCATGGTGCCGATTCAAAACAAGGATCATCCGCACCTTCTGTGGTGGACTGTACAGGAAAATGTCATGTAGGGACAGACGCTGATGCCTTTTCAGGCCCAGCTTACCATCCACATGGACTCTTCTTGGTCTGGGTGGGGACCCCATGTGGAATTCTGAACGGCGTCAGGCCTTTGGCCTATGTTCTTCTCATCTCCCCACATAAACTTGTCTGCGTCTCGTCAAATAAACTGGTTGGAACTGGGGGCAATATGCTTGGCGCTCATCCACTTCCAAGACCTGGTGAAGCACAAACATGTCCTCATAATGTGCGGCAACAGATCCGCAGTCGCCTTCCTGAACAGGCAAGGTGGGACGCGATCCTAGAAGCTAACAGGTAGCCGGGTGCATCACTTGATGGTGCTTGGAACACGACATCTGGACGCATGCAAGGCACATCCCAGGACATCAAAAAGTCCTGGCAGATCACCTCTTGAGGAAGGGTCGGCCAGTAGGGACAGAGTGGTCGCTCCACCCAAAGGTCATTCAGACCATGTGGGCCAGATGGGGAACTCCACATGTGGACCTGTTCACGACTCGCGAGAATGCGAAACTACCGATGTACATCTTGCCTGTCCCAGACACTCCAAATAAATTAACAACACCAAAGTAAACCTCACAGGTACTTGCCTATTAGTGCTTCATAGTAACCATTGGCCTAGAATCCACTATTACTCAGATATAAAGCAACATATCTGTTTGATTCTTGAAAGTCACTCCAGGTCAAATGAAACAAGACACACAATTAAAAAAAAAAAAAAACAAAGAAAATTGGTACTTTCCTGTTAATGTACAGTAGTCTCTATGTGCCCTGGATCCACCACTTCCAAGCTATAAGCCAATATGTCAGACTTGCTGCTAGCCTGATTGTGATAATACTAGCCTACATGTATACCCTTACTGATTTTTCATAATGTTGATAATTTGTTAACAAATCTTAAAATAACAGTAGTGCACTGCAGTGAAAACAATTCGTGGGGATTGACTCTAGTTCCACTCCCAGTATTTAGTTAGAATTCCAGCACTCAGTTTAGGAGAAGTTGAAGTAAAATGTAAAAGTGCATGCACATTTGTTAAAAAATACAACATGAGGGCTGTGTGAACAGCCCATGCTCAGCTGATCTAGAGATCCATCAGACTTGGTTTAAACATATTTTATTAAAGCAATTAGGAAACAGACTTGTGTTCTGTGAACTTGGGGAAAGGGTCAAGGTTACCCATGTACACAGTAAGTCTGACTTTTATGGAAGAACACTAACATGTTAGTTTCCAGTTCAAGTAGTTCTAAAGTTATAGTGAAGAGTAAAATTCATGTATGTTGCACTGTGATCCCAGAAAAGAGGTCAAGGTCACTCATGTACTGTCTAAGCGTGACCTTCCAGTCAATAGAAAACATGCATTTACCGATAAGTACCCAAATTGAAAAAATCATTAAAAATCAGGTTAACACCTTTTTTGACCCTTTCACAAGGAGCATATACACTAAGTTTCAGTGACGGTTCTGGAGTTGAAGTCAAAAATAGCATATATACACAAAAAATCTTAAAAAGTTAGAAAAAATTGCAGCCCGACCTGGTGAACAAATTAAGAACTAGGAGTCCCTAGGTATGCTCCTGCGGTTTCGGAGATTTTTTAAGATTTGCCCCCAAAAGAGAACAAAAAAATCCATGGAGCAAGACCATTTGAACAGACCTGGTAGAAACCTACCCAAGGCACATTGCCTCCAAGTTTGAAGTGTGACCATTTGAACAAACTTGGTAGAGACCCACCCTAGTTACATTGCTACCAAGTTTGAAGCGAATCTGGATGATGGTTTCAGAGAAGAAGTCCAAAATGTGAATTAGCATTAGAATGCTAAATTGACTTGCCGAGTATTCAATAGCAAAGTTGCAGTACCCAATAAGTACCCAAATTGAAAAAAAAAAATCCTTAAAAACCAGGAATCCAAACCAGTGCCACCTAGTGCACTACTTTCTTTGACCCTTCCACAAGGTACATATGCACTGAGTTTCAGCTTAATCTATGTGACGATTCTGGAGAAAAAAAAACAAAAATAGCAAAAACACACAAAAAAATCATTAAATTATTTTTTTAATTCAGCGTCACCTGGTGAACAAATTAAGGACTAGGAGTCTCTACTAGTGTTCCTGTGTGATGTCAAAGCAATTGGGTGAGTGGTTGCAGAGATGTTTTTAAGATTTGTCCAAAAAAACAAAAAAAAAACCCAAAAAATCATTAAAAAAAAATCACTGGAACATGACCATTTCGACAAACTTGGTAGAGACCCACCCAACGTATCTTGTTACCAAGTTTGAAATCAATCTGGATGACGCTTTTACAGAAGTCGAAAATGTGAATTGGCATTAGAATGCCCTTTGACTTGCATAGTAATAAATAGGAAAGGTGCATTAACCGATAAGTACCCAAATTGAAAAATTTGTTAAAAATCAGGAATCAACAACACTGCCATACTAGTGAACAACTTTGTTTGACCCTTCCACAAGGAACATATCCACCAAGTTTCAGTTAAATCTGAGTGACGGTTCTGGAGAAGAAGTCAAAAATAGAAACGAGGGCTGTGTGAACAGCCCATGCTCAGCTGACCTAGATATTCATCACACTTGTGGCTCTGTGAACTTGGGATAGGGTCAAGGTCACCCATGTTCTAAGTAGGTCTTACCTTTATAGAAGAACACAAACATGTGCAACATCAAGGTCCCAGTTCAAGTAGTTCTCAAGTTATAGTGAAGAGAAAAATTCATGTATTTTGCACTGTGACTCCAGAAACGAGGTCGGGGTCACTCATGTACTGTCTAAGCATGACCTTCATAGAGAAACATTAACATGTGCAACATCAAGGACACAACTCAAAACAGATCTCAAGTTATCAAGTAAACAATAAATTTCATGTCAGTTGCCCTGTGACCTTGGGAATGAGGTCAAGCTCCAAAGATCACTGGCGCATGACCATTTGCACAAAAAGGCTGACACTTACAAAAGGTACATCCTGACCAAGTCTGGCATAAATCTGTCCAAAATTATTTATGTTGTAACCATTACAAGAAATTCCCATGTAAAACTTTCCTATTAAAACTTTTTTAAAGATTTTCGAAAAAAATCATAAAAAATCCAAAAATCACTGCATTATGACCATTTGAACAAACTTGGTATAGACCCACCCAAGGCACATTGTCACCAAGTTTGAAGTGAATCTGAATTACAGTTTCTTCAGAGAAGTCCAAAGTATGAATTACCAATAGAATGTCCATTGACTTGCATAGTAAGCAATAGAAAAGGTGCATTTACCGATAAGTACCCAAATTGAAAATTATTGTTAAAAATCAGGAATCCACAGCAGTGCTACCTAGTGAACATCTTTGCTTGACCCTTTCACAAGGAACATATCCAGAAAGGATCACCTTCATCTAAGTAACTGATCTGGAGAAGTCACAAATAATAAAAACACATAAAAATTCACAAAAAAAATTGAAAAAAATTGCAGCACCACCTGGTGTACAAATTGAGAACTATGAGTCCCTAGGAGTGTTCTTATGTAATATCAAAGCAATTGGGTGTGCAGTTGTGGAGAAGAACATTTTTTAAGATTTGTCTTTAAAAAAAAAAATGATTAAAATTTAAACAAGAGGCCTGTGTGAACAGGCCATGCTCAGCTGACTTACAAATTGATGACACTAGTGGCAATGTGGTATTGGGAAGAAGTTCAAGGTCATCCACAGTGGAGCCAGTTATGTCAATTAACTGTCCTTCAGCATCTGAGTGTGAATGTTAATACCACGCAGAGTCAACATGTTGGTATGTAATTGAACCTTTGACTTTGCCCTTCTCTGACATTGATGATATCCCTGCCAGTATATACAATTTCGAAGCAATTGGCCAAGTGGTTTCAGAGAAGAAGATTTTTTTAGATTTCCCCTAAAAATGAACAAAAAAATTCATAAAAAATCCAAAAATCATTATACCGTGACCATTTGAACAAACTTGGTAGAGACCCACCCAAGGCACATCCCCACCAAGTTTGAAGTGAATCTGGCCTGTGGTTTTAGAGAAGTCGAAAAATGTGAACTGTGGACGACGGATGCCTTACCATCACATAAGCTCAGCTGACTGACAAGTCACCTGAGCTAAAACTCAGTGGAGCCTGACTATTTGAAGAAACCCGGTAGAAACCCACCCAAGATACAGTTACACTCGCCTTCAAGTTAACAAACACCAAACGCACCAACGTTTCCCAAATGTTTCCCAAACACTTTCAGTGAAAGTCAAATGTTTTGCAAACACATAGCAAATACTTTGCAAAAACTTTCCAAACGCTTTACAAACACTTTTCCAATGCTTTCAAACACTTTGCCGAACGCGCTTGGTGAAAACCGAACGTTTTCAAACACTTTACACTTTGCGCCAAACGTATGTGATACATGTACATGTACACTTGGTAATCTAATTCTAATGACATGTATTTGTCACCTTTACCTGCTAATATCTATATTGTTACTGGTAATCAACAATATTATGACATGGTCATACCTAATTAAGGAAGAAAAAAAGTATAGGTAGAAGAAAACAAATAATATGCCTACATTAACAGGTTTAACACTTCATTTATTATAAAGTTACAGATCTTTCAGTAGCAAGTATACCCAGTGGCTATCATACTTTTTCTGAAAGTGAAGTTCTTCAAAAAAAACTTTTAAAATTTCGAATGGAATACAGAAGCAGCTCAATTTAAGTATTGTTTGGCTTACTAAGCCAAGCAATAGAATTAGCTCCAGTGGAGTAAGCCAGGCGATACTCCATTGGTCCTTGGAGTAATTATATATATTTTAATTGAAAATTAGCAACTATTTTGGAGTAAATTTATAGGCAATATCATGATCAGATCATGAATCATGATCTGATCATGATATTGCCTATGGATTTACTCCGAAACAGTTTTTGAAAGATGAAGTATTCATGACATCTTAAATGAAGAATTAAGTCTTTAATTAATTTTAGTTGAATTAGACACTTGGGTAAACGTATTTGGATCGTGTTTTATATAAATATATACAACCTATAATATAATGCTGGATAAGTGCACATTTACATGTAGGTACATCATATATTGCTGGACCTGTTGAAAATACGTTTGGGGATTCTTCATCATTTAAATGGAAGTGTTTGAAATGCATAGTGTTTGAATGCGTTTGTGAAAGTGTTTGAACGGGTTTGGAGAAGTGTTCGGTAGCTTTGTGAAAGTGTTCGAATGTTTTGTAAAAGTGTGTGAGATTTTTCCCCAATGCTTTCCAAACGTTTTCCAAACACATTCCAAACACTTTTCAAACACATTCCAAACGTTTCCAAACACAAGCCAAACACCAGCAAAACGCGAAAAAAGCGTTTGGCTGTTAATTTTCAGCCAGGCGTAACTGTATATTGCCACAATGTTTGAAGTCAATCTGGATGACGGTTTTGGAGAAGAAGTCGAAAATGTGAATTAGCATTAGAATGTCCATTGACTAACACAGTAATCAATAGAATAAGCTGCATTGACCGACAAGTACCCGAAATGAAAAAAATCGTTAAAATCAGGAATCCACAGCAGTGTTACCTAGTGAACAACTTTGTTTGACCCTTCCACAAGGAACATATCCACCAAGTTTCAGCTTAATCTAAGTACTGTTCTGGAGATGAAGTGTAAAATAGCAAAAACACACAAAAATTCATAAAAAAATAGGAAAAAAATCGCAGCGCCACCTGGTGAACAAATCAAGAACTAGGAGTCCCCGGGAGTGTCCCGGTGGGATATCAAAGCAATTGGATGAACGGTTTCCAATAAGAAAATTTTTTTATATTTTCCCAAAAAAAACCCCAAAAATTCATAAAAAATCCAAAAACCAATGGAGCATGACCACTTGAAAAAAAACTTGGTAGAGACCCACCCAAGGCATATCCCCACCAAATTTAAAGTGAATCTGGCACACGGTTTTGGAGAAGAAGTCGAAAATGTGAACTGTGGACGGACAGCAGACCGTCACAAAAGCTCAGCTGACTGACAGTCAGCTGGACTAAAAACAAAAACAAAAAATTTGTAAAAAAATTTGAGAAAAATTGCAGCACCATCTGGTGAATTAATAATGAACTAGGAGTGTTCCTGTGTGATATCCAAGCTATTGGGTGAGGGTTTCCGAAAAGATTTAAGGTTTGCTCAACAAAAGAATAAAAGAAGAGGATGATGATGATCCTGTGCTCAGCTGACATGCATCTGCTTTTTTTTTTAAAAAATACCCAAAAATTTATACAAAAATCAATGCACTGTGACCATTTGAATAACATATGTAGAGACCTATCAAAGGTACAATTCTACAAAGTGTGACATAAATATGGCAAAAATTATCTAAGTTGTTTCCATTACAAGAAATCTCGATGTTTAAGTTTCATATAATTTTTTTTTATTTTGTACTTTTTCAAAAACTGAATGAAAATATGAACTGAGTAAACCCTTTGAGCAACTTTGTTTGACCCTTCTACAAGAAACATATCCACCAAGTTTTAGCTTAATCCGAGTGACGGTTCTGGAAAAGAAGTCGAAAATAACAAAAACACACAAAACATCACAAAAAAATTTGGAAAAAATTTGCAGTCCCCCCTTTTGAACAAATTCGGAACTAAGATTCCCCGGGAGTGTCCCTGTGAGATATCAAAGCAACTGGGTAAGCGGTTTCAGAGAAGATATTTAAAGATTTGTCCAAAAAAAAAGAACAAAAAAATTCATAAAAAATATAAAAATCAATGGAGCATGATCATTTGAACAAACTTGGTAGAGACCCACTCAAGGCATATCCCCACCAAGTTTGAAGTCAATCTGGATGACGGTTTTGGAGAAGAAGTCAAAAATATGGATTAGCATTAGAATGCCCATTGACTTGCACAGAAAGCTGCATTGACCGACAGACACCTGAATTGAAAAAATCGTTAAAAATCAGGGATCCACAGCAGTGCCACCTAGTGAACAACTCTATTTGACCCTTTTACAAGGGTCATATCCACCAAGTTTCAGCTTAATCTGAGTGACGGTTCTGGGGAAGAAGTTGAAAATAGCAAAAACACACAAAAAATCATAAAAACATAGGAAAAAAATGGCAGCGCCACCTGGTGAACAAATTAAGAACTAGGATTCCCAGGGATTGTCCCTGTGGGATATCAAAGCAATTAGGCAGGTGGTTTCAGAGAAGAAGATTTTTTAAGATTTGCCCCAAAAAAGAACAAAAAAATTCATAAGAAATCCAAAAATCATTGGAGCGTGACCATGTGAACAAACTTGTCTCCCATCTCATAAACCTACACCACTGCAGCCACAATCAGGTACAGGTGAGACTGATTCACGCATGTCTTCAGATCCTCCTACAAAGGTGTACATTGATGGTGTTTGCTCTGATAATGGGTCTAACAGTGCACAGAGAGGTTGTGGAGTATATTGAGGCAAAGACCACCCTAATAATCTTTCCGTCCGACTTCCAACTATGGCAGGCTTTTCACATACAAACAATACAGCAGAGCTCCACTCAGCCAGCCTTGCCCTGGACCAAGCTGTGGAGCAATAATTCACCGCTTTAACAGTTTACAGTGAAAGTGAATATGTTATAAATGGTATAACCAGTTACTTGCCACAATGGAAGCTAGATGGGTCCACAGACAATCGTCCAAATCATGACCTGTGGTTAGTCCTTGAAAATCTCTGTCAAAAGGTACAGGTAAACTGGTCACACATTAAGGGACACAGTGGGGTACATGAGAACACTCAGGCAGACAAACTTGCAAACTTTGGGGCCAAAAAACCGCAAGCAGAGGCTACAGTAATTGTCCACAGTAACCTATCACCACAGATGACTCATCAGAATCATTCATCATCAGAAAATTGTCCAAGTGTGGTGACAAGTAACTATGATGAGTCTACCGCACTCATTATTGAGAAGTCTGGTGAATCTATCACATCCCTTAATGAAAAGTCAATAGACTCTACTACAACTGAATTAATCGAATCAACCACAACTGACAGGATGCCCTCAAATACATGTTCATCATGTTGTATGTGTGACAGACTAGATGATAAGTTCATGATTGTTTGTTCCAATCCCACCTGTAAAAAATGGGTACACTATAGCTGCACAAATCTTCCCCTCTATCAGTTATATCTGTTGTGCAACACAAATCGAAAATTTCAATGTGAAAAATGCTTCTATCACCGATTTCCCCCTTCCTAGTGGTTACAAAGATATCAGAAGGGCTGAAATGACCAGGCCTACTTGTACTACATCAACAAATACCGACACAGAGCCAACGCCTACTAGTGCTACATCAACAAATACCGACACAGAGCCAACGCCTACTAGTACTACATCAACAAATACCGACATAGCGCCAATGCCTACTAGTACTACATCAACAAATACCGACACAGTGCCAACGCCTACAACAGCCACATGCTCACAGTCACAAACTGAACTGTCTACCCTGGTTCACACTACCGGCACAAACACCTCTGACTTAATAACCTATGGTTTAAACATATTTTATTCAAAAAAGCGATCGGGAAACAGGCTCTGCCTATATAAATCGCTCTCATGAAAAAAAGAAATAAAAGAACAATACAAATGCTGTACAAAAGATAAAGACCGGCCACAGGACACCACATTGACGTAACATCAACATGGACATACATACAAAAAGATCAGACATCACAATTGCAGGACAGACAGAAGTATGCATTATTAGAATACAATACTGTCGAGGCAGGCAACAATGTTCACATGAATACTGCTCGCCGAAAAAAAAAAAAAGTACCGGCCCGCACGTGAACCACCAGGAGTCACAAGCAAAGCTTGTTCGTCAACCTGGGAGGAAAACGTACGGGCCTCAGTTGAATCTGCCAGAATTTAAGATATATGTGTGGGTACTGTCAAAAATAATTTTGTTTACTGCCTTTGAACACTTGGGATTTCCAAACATAAGAGTTTGTAGTGTGAAAGGAGCCAATACTATGATATTTTGGTGCAATAAATTCCGCTCAGTCGTGTATTTGGTACCCTCAAAAAAGTAATGAAATGAATTTTCTATTTCGGCACCACAAGAACAAGCAGGAGAAGTTACTATACCAATTTTATGCATATCGTGGTTCAACTGGCTGCAGCCCATCCTAATTTTTGCATGTAGAATATTGGCTTTCCTATTACCAATGTAAAACAACTCATTTGTCTTTGGTCTCCCTTTATCCAATTTAAGCTTAAAAGTATCTATATCTTCAGAATTTGGAACACTGGATGGGAGTAAGTTCCATTGGCGAATCGTTGCGGGAAAAAAAGAATTATTATAAGTATAAGTTTTTGTACGAACCTGGCTTATGTTCTGTCTGGATCTCACATTATATGCATTTCTGTTGGATACATTTTCCGAAATCAAATCGTGTAAATATGCAGGTGTATGTCCATTAATAATTTTATAAACAAGTATGAGTCGCTGTTTTTCTCTATGCTTAGAGAGAATCTCCCATCCAGTTTCATTGTACAGAAGTGCATGACTTGTTCGACAAGACGAGCCCATCACTGCGCGGGCTGCAGCCAGTTGAACATCTTCTAGAAGGTCTGCATCAAATTTCGTGCACCCTCCCCACACAACATCACCATACTCTAAAATAGGCCTAATGTAGGTGAAATAAATCAATTCTAATGTGCGTCTACTGAGCTTATGTTGCAAAAATTTCATTACTCCAATTAATTTCCTTGCTTTGCAGACAACATAATTTATATGAGGTGACCATAACAAATCTGCACTAAAAATAAGACCTTAATGTTTGTGTTGTTTTACATCTTCAAGTGTAGTACCCTGAAATAGAGCATGGGGATGATGTGGAGGCTGTCGCTTCTTACTAATAATCATTGACTTGGTTTTGGAGCTATTGAATTGAAACTAGCCATTGCTTAGACCAATTCTCGATGTGTTTAAGATCATCATTCATGGTGACAGCAGAGCCAGTGGGATCGTCAATGGTGATGTACAAAGTTACATCATCGGCATAGAGCCTTATGTTAGAAGTTACAATGTCAACGATATCGTTAACGTAAATAAGAAATAAGAGAGGCCCAAGAACTGAGCCCTGGGGGACCCCTGCTTCTACTTTACCCCAATTTGAAAACTCTCCATGCATCACAACCCTCTGTTGACGATCGTTCAAGTAACTACTAAACCAATTAAGCAGAGCTCCGGAGATACCTAACTTTGATAGTTTGTGTAATAAAGCAGGATGATACACCTTATCAAAAGCTTTGGTGACGTCACAAAAGACAACTCTTACTTCTTTCTGCATGTCGATAGCTTTTGCAAACTCATTATACAAGAAAACAAGCTGGTTGATAGTACCATCCCCAGACATAAAACCAGATTGTTTATCAGTTTCGGCAAAGTTATCCCTCAAGAAATTAAACACATACTTGAAAACTACACGCTCAAAAACGTTTGATACACAACTTAATAAAGATATTGGTCGATAGTTACTACAGAGACTGGCATCACCACCTTTTGGGATTGGGGTTACATTTGCCTTTTTCCAATCGGAAGGGAACAAACTTTTGTTGAGGGATGATTTGAATAGTCTCGTAAGCGAAGGAGCAATTGAAGGAGCAGCCTCCTTGAGTAAGACTTGGCTAACACCGTCATGACCGGTAGCCTTGCTAACATCAAGTGAAGCAAGTATGGAATAAACTTCATCATCATCAAAGGATATACTTTGCAGCGTGTTATTATTATCTGAAATAAGCGTTGTGGATGATGCCCGGAAAGAAGTGTCATCAACCCGACTTTGTTTTAAGAAAAAAGAATTCATAGCTTCAGCTATAACCTATCATGATGTTGATTCAGACACATCAGATCTACTGACCTCAACTATGCCTAAACCTTTGTCGATTGGATCAGAGTCATCCATGATGCATCCGGTTGCTGACATTTTATGCCAGGTAAACACCCACCTGAGCCAGCTCTGTGACTTTAACAAAGTGGTACGCGAAATGGAAACATCCCTTATTGAAAGGCTAGCCAATTCTACAAGTGAAAATGCCAACTTGAGACTCCAGCTTGCCAATAAAGACTTAGAGATTGCCCAACGGGAATCCAATGACAAACTAAACAAAATGACCAGTGCAATGAAAGATAAGGAGAAAACAATCCAAGTTATAACTGCTGAAAACTGCGATCTAAAGGAGAAATGCTCTAAACTTCAGAATGACGTCACAGACCTGCTGCGACTTGACAATGTCACCCAGGCGGATCACAGTAAATGCATTTCAGCATCGCTATGGGAGGATGCCCAGGCTCAAATACAGACTCTAAATGAATCCATAGCCACACTTAGGTCTAAATGTGTAACCCATGAAGCTAAATACACCAAGCTAATGGATGACCGGGAAGCAGCTGAGCAGCGGATTAATATACTGAAAGCAGAGGTGAACGCTTTACAAGAGGAATTGACAACCCAACAAGAGCAGTGTGTTGACCTGGAATCAGACAAGGAAAATGCTTATCAACAAGTGACAGAACTTAAAGAGATAAAGTACATGTAGTATGTTGGCAGTTAAAATGTGAGGATGCCAACCAGCTTCACACCACAAATAATCCTGGTCCAATCATGCCTCGTAAAGCTATTGCACAGAACACTTTAAACAAGACCGGAGAAATCATTACACAGTCAGGGGAACCTACTATTAAGCTGAGAAACAAGTTCGGTTGTCTGGCAGACAACATGGAGCACGAACTTGAAGCTCGTGACACTACTGAGACAGTCTCTGAATCTGTTGCACAGAGGGTAGCTCAAATACGTACAGAAACAGTTCAACATGATAAAGTAGATGTGCTCATTGTGGGCAACTCGAACACAAAAAATCTCAAACCAGAGAAAATATACAGACACAAAAAGTGTATAGTGCACACCTTACCTCAGGGTAAAAAATCAATTGAAGGTGCCATTGAATTTATCAATAATTGCGACATCAAAGCCCATCTGATCATTTTTCAGGTAGCCGGGAACAGTTTAACCCAAGACCCACTCCAGGAGTGCATTAGTGATATTTCTCTACTTACGTCAAAGTGCAAAGAGAAATTTCCAGACACGAAAATCTGTATATCGGATGCTTTACCAAGGAGATTGGAAACCCCAGACGACTTCAAAATACAAAACTGCTGCCAATGCTTTCAATGAACATCTTGATTTATTACCAGTGAAGAGAATCAATCAAAGTAGTCTCAATGATTCTCGGTTCTTCTCTCCAGATGGAGTACACCTAAACCAAGCAGGGACCATAGTGCTGGTTTGTAACATTAAAGTGGCAATCAACCCCTCCCTGGGTTTGGTGAATTATAGTGAAAACCACATGAGCTCAAATAAACTAAATACATGGCACAGCAACCAAGGACAATCCACAACCCGACAATTTAACCCAAGGTCTGCAAACAGCAGTACGGGTAGTGAAAATGCTTACCTCAGACCAATTGCGTCAGGCCAGAACAATCAGACTGAGCCTTTTGACTTAAGACAAAAAATAGATGCCAAACATTCCAACAATAAGAAAAAACATGCTTTAACCCTGCTGAAAGACTTACAGAGCTTCCTGGCTCAATATACACTTATATAATGCATATCACTTACTGAAACTGATTACTGGTGCATACTTTTCTTTTTTTTTTTGTGGACAAACAACTTATCAATAATTAATTGAGGTAACACTCACCTCAGAATGACTGGTACTCAACTACATACATGTTTATTGCAGGTGCTCTATTACTATATGCGTGTAACAGCTATAGACCCAGACTACTGCACTTTCGACGAGGGCAGGAGACATCTAGATCTCCCTGTTCACTTTAAACAGGACTTTCTACTCCCTCGTCAAAACAGTGACAAATCTAACCCCAATGATCATGGCAAACAACTATTACAGCTTTGCCGGACCACTGGCATCCGTATCGTTAATGGGCGATTTCTTGGTGATATGACCGGTTTTAGTACCTGTTTTAGCCATACAGGAAACCCTAGTGTTATTGATTACATGCTTGCCTCTGAGAGTCTTTTGTCATCAATTGACAACTTCCATGTACATAGCCCGACAGTATTTTCCATCCACTGTCTCTTGTCCACTGTGATCCACACAACTCCATATTTGGCTGAAAGGAACCCCCAGGTACTCCTTCCTAAATTACCACTATTTAAATGGAAAAACGGGGAGGAACAAAAATTCCAAAAAGCACTCTCTTCTACTACAATCCAATCCTCCATGACTGATTTTCTAAACTAAGACCTAGGGCAACTCAAACTAGATAATGTGAATGATAACCCTATTAAAAAGGTCAATGATATTTTTATACAGAGTGCCACTTTGGCAAAAATTCAGGTCAAGAGGATAAATCAAGGCAGAAACAAGTTGAACAAGAAAAAGAAAAGGAAAAAATGGTTCGACACAGATTGTGCAACTTGCTTGGATAATGTCAAATTTCTAGCCAGAATGGTCAGAGAAAATCACAACAATACCTACTGTTTGCAAATTTTTCACAAACTCAGAAAACAATACCGGAAACTGATTAAACGTAAGAAACTTTTGTGTCAACAAAAAATTGTTCACCAACTGGAAACACTTAATGAAAAAAACCCAACTGTGTTTTGGAAACTTTTTCAAAAGCTAACAACCTAAATAAAGAGCATAAACTTAATCCCATCCCTCCCGACACATGGCAAGCTTCCTTTAAAAACCTCATGAAGAGTTCTAGGGGTTATGATGGAGATTTGTTGAATCACATGGATAATTATATTAATGAAAACAAACATATATTTAATGAATTAAATTTCTCAATCTCTGACTCAGAAATTATTAAAGCCATAGGGAAGATGAAGAATGGGAAAGCATCTTGTAATGACATGATCCTTGTTGAAATGTTAAAAGCTGGCCAGTCACAGCTACTCCCGATACTTCAAAAGCTATTCAATTGGATTCTTAGTTCTGGACACTTTCCTGTAGAGTGGCGTTATAATTCTATTACCCTGTTACATAAGAAAGGGGACGCTCTCAGACCAGAAAACTACAGAGGAATTGCAGTATCAAGTAACCTATGTAAACTTTTCTGCAGTATATTGAATGTCAGACTTAATAATTTCTTGATTGATAATAATTTAATTCCAGTACAACAAATTGGCTTTCGAAAAAAATGCAGTACAAGTGATCATATTCTTACTTTGAAAAACATAATCGATAAATATATTAACAAACAACCTAGAAAGTACTTATTTACCTCCTTTATAGACTTCAAAGCTGGTTTCCATTCAGTTTGGCGCAAAGCTCTGATTTATAAACTCGTCAAATGCGGTATCGGTGGTTCATTTCTAGAAATTATGTCAAGTATGTACTCAAATGTATTCTACTGCCTGAAACTTGATGACGGCATCACTGATTATTTTTCTTCTCACCAGGGGGGTGAAACAAGGCTGTGTGTTAAGCCCCACTCTCTTTAATGTATTCGTACAAGACCTCCCATCTATTTTTGATGATACCTGTGAAGTTCCCTTACATATTTGGAGAAGTCAAAACTGTGAATTAGTATTAGAATGCCCATTGCCCAAATTAGAAAAGAAAAACTGCAGCAGCAGCAGCTGGTAAACAAATTCAGAACTAGGTGTCCCTAGGAGTGTTCCTGTGTTATATCAAAGCAATTGGGTGAGCGGTTTTGGAGAAGATTTTTTAAGGTTTGCCCCAAAAAAGGAAAAAAAATCATAAAAAAATCCCGAAATCACTGGAGCTTGACCAGTTGATCAAACTTGGAAGAGACCCACCTCAGGTACATTACCTTTGAGTTTGAAGTGAATCTGACTGACGGTTTCAGAGAAGTTGATAATGAAATTATGGACAGACGCACGGACAGACAACAGACAAGCCTAAAAGCTAAGCTGACTGACAAGTCAGCTGAGCTAAAAATTCATGAAAAATCCAAAAATAATTGGAGCATGACGATTTGAACAAACTTATTAAAGACTCACCCAATGTACATCCCCACCAAGTGTGAAGTAAATCTGGCAGACGGTTTTGGAGAAGTCGAAAATGTGAATTGTGGATGGACGAAGGACCATCCTCTAAGCTCAGCTGACTGACAAGTCAGGTTGGACCCTTGCGCAAGATACATTGCCACCAAGTTTCACTGCAACCTGCACCATGGTTTTGAGAAAAAGTCGAAAACAGCGAAAACACACAAAAATTTGTTTTTAGCGACACAAGATACACCAAAACTATTAGTGACTTTAGTCTTTTCACATCTCCAAAAGTATTTTCTCTACTACACCCAAACCATGTATGTGTGTGTACATCATTATCCAAAAATGAGGTACCCATTGTGATCAGAGTTTTAGCTCTTTAAGGACAGCTAACAAACCAAAAATAAATCCCTCTTTAATCAATCCTAGCTCAAAATGTATTTGCGTTAGGATAACAAATCATATATGTGTGTAATCGTCATACTCCAAAGAATTTATATGTTTCGAATGTGGGTGTCTGTGATGTAAATTGTTCAATTAACAATTGAAAGTTGACTGCAAAGCATCCACCCCAAAAATGTCAATATAAGTCACTAATTATTTGAGATAAAATCATAAAAACACTTGCATCTTAATCCTGATATATTGGCAACAAAAAGACTACCCTGTGAAATTTTATGTTTGGTTTAGTTTTTCTGTTATCCATCCTCAAAGTTTGACGATTCAATTTTCCCATTGATTTCCAAGATGCTCATTTTCTTCACTTCATAGAAAAAGAATGAAGCAAAATTTTGAAAATCACTGAATCACTTTTGCAGTTCAGACATTACGGAATCAAAAGCCTTTAAGGACAATTAAGACACCAAAAACCTTTGCATGGCCGATTTTGTAATTTTAACGGTTTTTACAAGATGAATGTCCTTTCTATTAGTTGTCAAAATTTCAAGCTTTTAACTAAAGTAGAAATATGAGAAAAACGCCAAAAACCACACAGGCATGTGGACATCCGAACGTCCATCTGTCATTCTTTTGGTTTTCAGCCGCCAAACGGAACAATGCCACCCGTAAATCATACTTAACAGCCTGTCACGTGGCTGCAGGTAGCAGCGGCCCATGGCAAAAGGAGAGTGGTATCAGGGCGGCAATGTGAAATAAGGCAGCATGCCGAAAGTATGTTTGTGGGCAGGGAAAAGATGCTAACATGCTAACATATCATAGCCTTAGTGGTTTACTTTATAGTTATCTTGCTTGTTTTGCGTTCTAACGAAGGGACCCTTTAAATGTTCAAGAGGAGTGGGAATCGTCAGACGATGTCCCTTCAAACTTCAAAGGCCGTGCCGCGATGGATTACCCCAGTGGTCCTTCACACCAAAGACAGGCAGGGAAAAAAACTGACACCCTAATCAACAATACCCACGTACATAATAATATTTTATCGGAACCCAGGGATGAAGAAATAAATTAAGTACAAATAATCACATCGAAATAAGCATAAACGTGAACAGCAGAAAAAAACACACAAAATAGCATTACAAAGCTCAGGTTGGAAAGAGAAATGAAACTCATTGAGAAAACAACTGCAAAATAATGACAAGCTAACTAAGTAAAGTGTAAAGACAAGTCTAACAAGCTAACTACATAAAGTATACAGATAGGAGACGAGTAAATACAATAAAACACTATCCCTAAAAACGGATGAAGAGGTAGGGGGCGGAAGACGAAACCCGCCATCTGTACACTGACCACAAGCGGCCGCAGGCCGCCCCACCGAAGCAAGGCAACACAACTTTTGTTGCCAGGCTTGAGGTCACGGGGCCGGAAGGGCCGCCTCCATGACGTCACACTTTGAAACCAGACTGTCGCCGTCACCGTTTGACAGATCGCTGAAGAATGTTTTCTGCCGTTTGACAGATCGCTGAATAATGTTTTCCGTACTTCAAAGGCTCTTTTATTCATGTGATTGGCCAAGAATTGATTGACCTCTCCAAATGTTCAGGGACGATGTTTACTACGTTTTGTACAAATATCAGCTCAACTTGAGCAAATGGTATTGTTTCAGAGGCAAATGATCAACATCAAAGGCCTTTGAAGCTTGTTTTCTCAGAAAAAATAATAGGACAAGAGCCCCACCTAGGAATGGTTATTCCAAGAATACGGCTGGGAAATTTAATCCGGTTAACGGCTTTTGATTCTTTTTTGTCTGAACTGCAAAAACGATTCAGCAATTTTCTAAATTTTGCTTCGTTCTATTTCTATGAAATGAAGAAAATGAACATCCTAAAAATCAAAGGGAAAACTGAAATGTCAAACTTTGAGGATGGATAACAGATAAACGAAACCAAACATAATAAATCGCAGGATTTTTTTTTTGTTGCCAATATGTTAGGATTAAGATCCAAGTGCAATTATGATTTTATCACAAATAATTAGTGACTTATTTCCACATTTATGGGGTGGATGCTTTGCGGTCAACTTTCAATTGTTTATTCAACAATTAACAACACAGACACCCAAATACAGGACATATAAATTCTTTGGAGTATGACGCGTACAGACATATATGATATGTTATCCTAACTCAAATACATTTTGAGCTAGGATTGACTAAAGTGGGATTTATTTTTGGTGTCTTACCTGTCCTTAAATGGATTGAATTTCACCCAGCCGTTTTCTTGGAATAACCATTCTTATGTGGGGTTCTCATCGTATTCTTTCTGAGAAAACAAGCTTCAAAGCCTTTGATGTTGATCATTTGCCTCTGAAACAATACCATTTGCTCAAGTTGAGCTGATATTTGTACAAACCACAGTAAACATCGTCCCTTAACATTTGGTTAGGTCACTCAATTATAGGCCAATCACATGAATAAAAGAGCCTTTGAAGTACGGAAAACATTATTCAGCTATCTGTGAAATGGCGACAGCCACAATCTGGTTTCAAAGCGTGACATCATGGAGGCGGCCTTTCAGGCCCTGTGACCTCAAGCCTGGCAAGGAAAATTGTGTTGCCTTGCTTCAGTGGAGCGGCGTACGGCCGCTCCTGGTCAGTGGACGGGTGGTGGGCTTGGTCTTCCGCCCCCTACCTCTTCATCATGTTTTTAGGGATAAGCATTTTATTGTATTTACTCCTATCTGTATACTTTATGTAGTTAGCTTGTTAGACTTGTCTGTACACTTTACTAAGTTAGCTCATCATTATTTTGTAGTTATTTTCTCAACGAGTTTCATTTCTCTTTCCAACAACAGTTTAGTATCACTATTTTGTGTGTTTTCTCTCATGTTCACATTTATGCTTATTTCGATGTGTTTATTTGTACTTTAATTTCCTCATCCTTGGGTTTCAATAAAATATTATTATGTACGTGGGTATTGTTGATTGAAGTGCCAGATTTTTTTTTCCACGCCTGCCTTTGGTGTGCAGGACCACTGGGGTAATCCATCGCAGCAAGGCCTTTGAAGGGACATCATCTGACGATTTCCTGCTCCTCCTGAACATTTAAAGTCTTCTTTCATTAGAATGCAAAACAGACAAGATAATAATAAAGTAAACCACTAGGGCTATGATATGTTAGCATGTTTGCATCATTTCCCTGCCCACAAATATACTTTCGGCATGCCGCCTGATTGCATGGTGCCACCATGATACCACTCTCCTTTTGCCATGGGCCGTTGCTACCTGTAGCTGCGTGACAGACTGTTAAGTATGATTCACGGGTGGCACTGTTCTGCTTGGCGGCTGATAACCAAAAGAATGACACATGGACGTTCGGATGTCCACATGCCTGTGGGGTTTTTGTGTTTTTCTCATATTTCTACTTTAGTTAAGAGCTTGAAATTCTGACAACTTATAGAAAGAACATTCATCTTGTAAAAACCGTTAAAATCTCAAAATCACCCATGCAGAGGTTTTGGGTGTCATACCTGTCCTTAATTGTTAAAAAAACATTGACTAGTATGTCAATGGACAATGTTATAAGCATCAAAATAAAGTCATTTCGTGCTTGATTTAAAATTATAAAAATTTGTGCATTTTGTATCCATGACAAATTTTGTATGCTTGAAACATTGACTGGCCTTCAACATGGGATTTGAGGGAAAATCCTGGGTCGGAATAATCTTAAATGTATCCTTAAGTGTTTGTTTATACTAATTGATCAGGTTAAGGTGAGTAATGCCCCGGATGTGCTTGCTGGTACTTTGATTTTATCTTGAAGAGAAAGTAGTTTCCTTTGTTGTCACTATGGGAGGGACTTTTTTAATCAATCAATGTTTACAATTACTATTAATATGAGATAACAGGTTCACAAAAGGAACCTTCACTTGCTAGACAGTGCTTCAAGGTAGCTGTTTTCAGCATGGCTAACATATCTACAGAAAAATAGCATTCAGAGAATGGATTACCCTCGGCGCCCACAGTCTTTTTTCTTCAATTCTGCATTTTTCTTTTTTTTTTTTTTTTTTGGTGAGACTTCGCAGTAGAATACTTTACTTACAATTTCCATATTGCTGTCTATTAAATGAAAGAGCACTTTTGGATTTGTTCTTTGGGCAGGTCCTGGTGACAGAGACCACTGTACTGTGTGTCACTCATATGGCCATCACATACCTATTTCAAAATTTTCATAACAAGTTTAAAAATGATAAGAGAAAGCTGGTTTTCAATAGGAATGTGGTCCACTATAATGTGCATCTCCAAATTAAAAAAAATTTGGTGAATCTGCTTTGGATCATTGTTGAGATAGTAAGATAACGTTGTCTCCTTGTGCACCACTCAGATGGCCTTAAAATAAATTCATTAAAAATTTCATTAAGAAATTAAAAATAATCAGAGGATGCTGGCTTTTAATAGGGTTCTGGTCCATCATAAGATACATCTGTGACAAAAATTTGGTAAAGCTGTGGACAGTATTTTTTGAGATATTGCTGTAACGTTGTCAGAGTTGACACCAATTAGATAGCTTTTAAATAAATATATTAAAAGTTTCATAAAAAGTTTTAAAATTATCAGAAAAAGCTGGTTTTAAATAGGGTTCTGGTCCATCATAAGATACATCTCTGACAAAAATTTGGTAAAGCTGCAGTCAATATTTTTTGAGATATCATGGTAACGTATTCAGGGTTGACCCCAAACATAAAAAGTTAAGAATAATCAGAGGAAGCTGGTTTTCAATAGGAACCTGGTCCATTACAAGGTCTTTCTGTGACATATATTTAGTACAGCTACAGTGAATATTGTTTGAGATATCACGGTAACGTTGACAAGATGGACATCTGCTTTGAAAGTTAATAGCTTCATACACTATTCCACCATACCGACACTGGTATAAACAGGTAAACAGTAATACAATTGTTAGCACCATAAAGTTGACTAGAGGTATTATGAGGTAAAGTGTACCAAGGTATTAGCTGGAAGCCACCTCTTCCACAATACTAGATGATGATTGAAAAGAAAGAAATCCTGCAAAATGTGAGTATGATCATGGTTTTCTGACTTAATACGGACTAGAGAAAATTCTCTAGGTGGGTTAAGTAAACTTTACCCCAGGTACTTTCCCTCGTACCACTCTAAACACTTTGAGGACTATACTTTGTCATTTCAAGCTCCATCTTGACACAATTCGACTAATGTTCTGGAGTTAGTGTTGTATTTGTTAGGTATTTGGTCATATCTCTGGAAACATTTCGACAGAGTTTTGTGTAGTTGTTGTTTTTTATAACCTTTGTGTTGTAGTTTATGCAACAAAGTTCTGACTCTATTGACAAAATTGCTAAAAAGTGTGGTGTTTCTAGCAATATGTATCACTTGTCCTATACAAACTCCATATGCTTGTTTCTCTGGAATGTTTCCTGTCAGATAAGGATAGGAGATAATATCAAATTTGAACCTGTCTCCCTTGTCAAATATTTTTGTTACATACTGGTTGTTCTTTATTTGTATATCCAGATCAAGGAAAGTAGCTTTTGTATCACTTTCATTTTCCAGATTTAATATTAGTTCTTTGGGATATACGTTTTTCCAATTCCCCTTTATTTCATCTCCATTGTTTAAAGCACACAGGTCATCTTGCATGAGAATATGATCTTGCAGCGGTAAAGTTTGTTTTTGCCAATTCCTCCATCCATTTTGATTCATAAAAATGTAAATAAAGGTTAACTTAGCAATATATGGGGCTGGATCTGTTTCCATTGGTATGCCTTCTATTTGTTGATAGACTCTGGTTCCAAAGCAAAAGTATGCATTGTTGATAACATATTCTGTCATTTGAGACGGATGACGAAGGGGAGGACAATACCCTCTGGCACTTTATGTGCCGAGGGTAAAAACTATCCTACTTTTTCCTCTGATCTTTGACCTGTTTAATTTCTTTGGTACATAGAAAAAAGGAAAAATGGGGCAAGCAAATGGAAATCGCTGAAATACATTTTAGTTAAGACATTTACAAACGTAATCCTTTTTATTCCGTTCCTCTTCGCTGAGCTGTTCTCCCTGAATAACCGTATAAAGTTACCTCTTTTGTCCCTTTCATCAAAGAGAGAAATTGAGCTTCAAAGGGTTTTGAAGACAATCAATTGACTGTGGAGCTATATAGCTTGGCCAAATTAGGTAAAGCCTTATTGTCCTTGAAGCATTACATGAGTCTAAACATTCTAACAGGTTGTCACTCAAACAATCAAATTGAGAGGAGTTTTATAGCCTTTGAAGTAGTGACATCATAGTCTTACGAGGCATCAGAAACCACTTGGACTACTGGTTTTGCCCTCTAACGTGATGTGAGGGTGGAGCTTTCGCGCTGCCCAGGACTTAATCTATACCAACCTGGCCATTAGTACACATGTGTACAAAGTTGGGGGTACAAACTGCCACAGTAACAAACTAGAAAAGAAGATTTGCTTTACAGCAAATCAGTCTGAGTGCCTTCAAAAAGAGACCAGTTTGTAATGCCTCGCTTTGCCATTGTTCAACATAATCTAAATTTCATAAATTAGTCTTAATTTTTATAAAGTAAAATGCTACAACTTTGCTTCTTGGTTCCTTAGATGTGGCCATATCACAAACTTAGAAAATGAAGTTTGAATGACACTACTACTATGTATACTAGTTTTGAAGCTATTCAACATTTTAATTTTGTGTATTTGCCTAATTTGCATAAATTGAAAGGCTACAACTTTGGTTTATGGTTCAATGGATGGGGCTTTGCCACACACCCATAAATTGAAGTAGGAATGGCACCTCTATTTAAAATAGTTTTGAGGCTATTCAAGATTTACATTTGGCATGTTTACCTAATTTGCATAAATTAGAATCCTACAACTTTGGTTCATAGTTCATTGGATGTGGCTTTGCCACAAACCTATACATTGAAGTTGAAATGGCATATCTAGGTATAATAGTTTTGGAGATATTCAACTTTGACAATTTTCAAAGCCGCTTATTAGCATAATCTGAAATTCTACTTAACTTATACTGTCCATTATATTGGCAGGTGTCACAAACCTACATATGCACATTGAAATTTTGAGTATCTGCAATATTTTGGAAGATATGGTGCTTTTAAAATTTAATTGCCCCTAAATTTGCATACTTTTAAACATCATGACTATTCCAAATGAGATGCACAATTTCACTGGTTAGGTCAGTCACCATGAGAGAGAGAGAGAGAGAGAGAGAGAGAGAGAGAGAGGGAGAGAGAGAGAGAGAGAGAGAGAGAGAGCACGGCACCGAAGGCTTTCGAGTCTCATCAGTGAGACAAAAACAAAATGTCTAGGTGCCAATATCAACCGGAGTGTATAATCAGCAAAATGAAAAGCTTTGCAGGATTCTGTGAGTTGTGGGACTTTGCAATGTTAAACTGAATATAGAGATGTCCAGATTCCGTGATCACAGATGGAATCAGTTAAATAAAACGGAATCTGGACATCTCTGTAAAATAAAACCTTCCGACCCTGTTTTCAAAACTTACTATACCCGAATCTACTTTTTTAAAATAGAGTAATCTCAGAAATTGTATTTGTCTTTTTGCCCAGAACCACTTCCTAGTAGTCAATATCCTATTCCGCAGTTCGAACTCTTTACTCTCCATAAGCTAACCTGTCCCTGTCTAACCTGTATACATATGGAATTACTATTGTCTATATTGCACACGTTCCTCTGTAAAATTTTGACATAGGCTGTATTAGCCCAAATAAATTAAAGGGTCTTCAGCGGGTAACTACTCAACATGTTTCGGAGCCTTTTACCCGTACATGTCTCTCTGAGTAGCGGCTCCTTGTCTAAGCTAAATATTCAGCAAAGACAACCCACATAATAAAGAATAAATAAGAACGTGGCAAATGATGAATTAGCTAGATACGTGAAGTTTTGCTTATAAATGCAGAGCTTCGTTATGAAAGAAGAACCCCTGTCAAACAAACCATAATTACTAAATTTGTATAGTACAGGTTCAGATAAGAACAATTTGACTTACCCCTGAACCAATATGTACCCTTTCTGGCTGGACAGTTTATCCTAGTTAAACCACCCGCCAGTGTATTACTGAAGTGGAAACAAGCTGGGGCCTTATATTCAGTCCCAGTGATAGTAAAATAAACAGTTGCTACTACACCACCAGTACAAACCAAGGGAAATCCCAACAAGGACTGCAACAATGGACATCCTGCACCAGAAATGTAAAACAAACTCTGTGATGACACCTACCCCCCAAACAATTGAGCTCTATTTAACTGCCAACTCTGAGTCAATGTATCAACTTAATGTGTCAGGTTTGTGATATTTGAGAAAATACTGTCAATTTTGAGTAAATGTGCATTTAGGCATGTCAGAAAAGAATGAAAGTCATTAGCATTTATGTCAAAAAACATGTTATCAAAACAATTTTTCTTAACAGGATTTTGAGTACAATTAGGCAGGCTTGTAACTGTCGTCAGTAGCTGCTTGCTACCTATAGCCCCTGGGGGTTTGACCTAACAGAAAACAAGCTAGCCTAAAATGTCTGAAAGGTGAACATTAAAACAGAATGATGCCAAAGATAAAGTTAAGTAGCAAAACAGACAAGTCTAAAAACTGTAAATTATTATAGCCAAACTTTCTAATAATCTTTGGATATTAACAGCTAAATTATAGGGCAAGTCAGAAAAGAATGAAAGTCATTTGTATTTAAGTCAAGAGAATGCGATGAAAATAAAATATTTCTTAACCTGGTATCAAGCACAATTAGGCAAGCTTATAACTGTCATCAGCAGCTGCTTGCTACCTATAGCCCCTGGGGGTTTGACCTAACAGAAAACAAGCTAGCCTAAAATATCTGAAAGGTCAACATTTAAACAGAATGATGCCAAAAGATAAAGTTAAGTAGCAAAACCGACAAGTCTAAAAACTGTAAATTATTGTAGCCAAACTTTCTAATAATCTTTGGATATTAGCAGCTGAATTATAGGGCAAGTCAGAAAAGAATGAAAGTCATTATTTGTACTTAAGTCAAGAGAATGCAACGAAAATGTAATATTTCTTAACAGATATCAAGCACAATTAGGCGAGCTTGTAACTGTCGTCAGTAGCTGCTTGCTACCTATAGCCCCTGGGGGTTTGACCTAACAGAAAACAAGCTAGCCTAAAATGTCTGAAAGGTCAACATTAAAACAGAATGATGCCAAAAGATAAACTTAAGTAGCAAAACAGGCAAGTCTAAAATCTCTAAAATTATTGAAGCCAAACTTTCTAACCATCTCGGGATATTTACAGCAAAACTTGTAGAAATATTTGATCAAAAGTACATCTTTGAATCCTCTTGACTCAAGTTTATTGTAAATAAATTTGGTTCTAGATGCAAAGTCCTGAAATTAAGAACAAATACGACCAAATCTCAAAATCTGTGACAAAAACGTATTATATCCAATAGTTTCCGAAATATTACTGTCCGAGAAAGGATAATTAACCACTTCAAAGTTAAACTCATCTATTTTGTGATAGACTTTAATACAAAACCTGTCATTAGTGACCTGAATATCCAAGTCAAGAGTGAAAAAAACAAGCCAGCGAAACTTCAATTACCTTGAAAACTTATTACATCACAGTGTGTTTACCTCAGTGCATCTTGGGGGACCGCCGGGGACAAGGTAAAAGCAGCTCATATAGTATAACACGGTTATGGTCACAGTATGGCTGATGTACTCGTAATATTAGATGAAAACTGCATGGGGTCCTGTTCGTGTACATTTTCTGTCCCCTTCTAAAGTGGAAAGAACACACGCTGGTCCACTTCCATTCAACCTTGAGGTTTTTGTTTCTGATCAGTTTTATCCAGGTTTTCCTCTTAGAACTTGTGCACTTCGGCACGCAACAGTTAATGTGCGGCATTTTCTAACTTTCTCTGATCAGAACTTGAACATACATGTATCACACCTGCAAGAGTCAACACTGCATCTAACGCACTACTCCACTGTGAGTCTGAACTGCTGGCTGAGTTTGTCCCCAGCGATCCCCTAAGATGCACTGCGGTAAACACAGTGTCATGCAATCAGGCAACAGGGTAATTTATGCAAAACATTACGATGTATGCATAGAAGCCAGGCCATGAATAAACAACTACATTGTGTAGTCAACAAACAGCGTGAACCCACGTACAGGCCAAGCATTTTAAGATTGAATACAATCATGTGCAAACTTGGGTACATTTGATCATGTTCATCCCACCTCGTTATTTTCATCCATGCACATTTACAATGCTGAAAATACGTGGCCGGGATTCACTTTGATATTAAAATCAAATGTTACTTTGGCTCTGTGTGACTGTTTCACAATGTACTGCATCATGTCTAATACGGCGCTCACCAACACGTGCATATTTTGCCATCTAGGGCATAGTATTGCATTTTGGATTTGTAACTGACCATGATAACTGCTCCAAACATAACCAACCAGGCAGATTACAGTTACGATAGTAAGTCTTGTTTTCAAAATGCTTTAACAATAAAAAATTATTTGCCCAGGCAACTCGGAGACAGACACCTGGATCCTAGCGAAATATGACGAAATGATCACTGAAAAACCATGGCTATACAGCTATGCTGTTTCCTCGGCCCAAGTTTACCCTCCAGACAAGTTCAATTAATAGGACCTTTAACATACGAACAGCTGTGAGTAATGGTTTCAGTCATTTATGCAAACAAAACACTTTGCATGATGCATTCTCTTCGAACGACATTACAGTTAGAAAAATCGAAGCGTAAAGGACCACACTGTTTCAATGTCTGCATAAATACAAAAAAACAAAGACTGTTTTGTTTGCCATTGATAAACAGAGCATAATCCATATTGGCTAACACTCTCACATCATCAGACCATGGTCAGACCAAGGTCAGACCAAGTGCTGCCAACACAATGCAGTACTCTCTGCATCACTGATCTGTCAAACCTTCAGGCACCAGCGTCCGTTCGCTAACAGCCATCACATGGTGCACAGCGTGTATGATTGACGGGTCCTATTGTCTTCTTGTATGAACAGAAACCAGAAAGACCAACGTGGTATTTAATATTTGAATGATTTTTTGTCATTTTCTTATATTTATTAATTTTTTTTTTTTGCATACCAAATTGACATTTGGCCAGTGGATAGATTTGATATACATCTGTCAAAATCAGCAAAAATCCTCAAATTGAATGTCAGAAAGTTTTTGGTATATCTTGTGTCATTAAAAATTTTTAACCACAGCACCACCTGGTGAACAAGTTAGATTCTAGGGATGCCCAGAAGTGTCCATATGCAATTTTGAATTACTGCCTTTATTGACTTCTTTGCATCCTAGGTGGGACACAAAACTCTTTGATCATATAAAACTTACCATCAGGTCCTGCAGTAGAAGCTCTGATTCTTTCTCAGATTGACAATTTTGGTAAGCCTGTATCAAAAACAAAAACAAAAAAACCACTGCATTACAACAGGTACCGTTAGGAATTGTTCAGTTTGTATCCTATCTATATGTCATAAGTTTAGTGGTCTGAAAATACAGATACAAATAATGTATACAGCACTGCGGTTCATCAATGACAAATGTTTCATGTCAAAATATGTTATGGATATGTCCGTTAGCAGTGACTTTCACAAATTGTTACTGATAACCCTTCATTCATGAAGTGAGACAAAGTGTACTTTTCTAGGAGCTAACACACTGAAGATTCTGTTAATTACAATTTTATAATGTTGGTTGATGGCAATGTTAACATAACAATTACACAAAATATTATATTTTACATTTATGTAGTCAGCTCATTCAATTCTGAAAATAGGCACCTCAAATCTGCAGTAAACTAATTAAAAGTTTATGCAATGAATCAACCCAGTTTCAGATTTTTGAAATTTTGTGCTTTCCTTTGATGTGTCATTATTCTGACTTCAAACATCTGTATCTTAGGGACAAAAAAAAAAAAAAAATTTAAAATTTGGGACACTTTTCTCATTTGCAGTGTGTTCCACAGCTTGCCATAATTTGATGCAGATACACATAAAAATGTACAAGCTGAATCAAAAATTTATATCAAAGAATGACAAGCACCCATCTACTCTTTTATAACTGCTGTGCAAACACTGCTTCCAACAAGCATTTATACCAAAGTTCCACTGCATAAATCTTTAGTTTGTATGCTTTCTAAAATATATACTTTATTGCACTTTTAAGTAAATTGACAGTGTTATATACAGAAAAGAATCAGTCAGCACTGAGACCACTGATACCCTAACGTATCCTTAATTTATAAAATCTGATTTAACAATTTCAATACAGATTCCTGCTGACTACAAATTGCTGACATTGCTGCGTCTACATTAGAGTGGCACTGAAAGCTCTACATGCCATTGGCATATTGTCCATTTTTCGGCCACAAATCTTCACACAGATAGCAGAAATAATAATTTTTCATATGTAAAACTGTTTAAATAAGTTGAGCATTATTTTGAGAATTTTGGTCCTTTTGACTGACCAAGAAAATAAGTGGATAACAAGATACTTGGAGATTGATAAGAGTACGTCAGGTGAGGTTGACACTTTGTAAATAATGGTAGTGATATAAATGGAACTTCATCAGTCTACTCACATCAAAATAGCATACAGAGAACAGATTACCCTTGGCGCCCACAATCTTTGTTTCTTCAATTCTGCAGGGTTTTTTTTTTTTTTTTTTTTTTGAGACTTCCCAGTAGAATACTTTACGTACAATTTCCATATTGTTGTCTATGAAATGAAAGAGCAATTTTCAATGTGTTCTTGAGGTAATTTCTATGGAATGAAAGAGCAATTTTCGATGTGTTCTTGAGGTAATTTCTGGTGACAGAGACCACTGTACAACTGAAGTAAACCATTCAGTGATATTGAAATATATTTTGCAGGAATGTAGCAGTAGTTGTTGCTTTATCTTTGCTTATATGAGATCAGGTGCATCTGAAAAAAATTTGGTACAGCTGCAGTGAAAATTTTTTGAGATATTGCGGTAACATTAACAAGACGGGTGGATGGACATCTCTAGTATGATACACTTATGTAGAAAAACAATGGCGTATTCATGAATATCAAACCCAACAATGACAGAAAAGAGATTCCAGAGTTACCAAAGCATCAACATTCATCTTCGAATACCAATGTGAAGAAACAAATTTCACTCTATTTGAGACTGGCAGTCACCCACAAAAAGCGGAGGACGCAGGGGACGACAATACCCAGTGCATCAGAGCACAAAAGGTGCAGGCGCATTAATATTGACTCCTTTAACAGAACCAGCAAAGCAAGAAATTTTCTCACCTCCAGCTGCCTGGAGAGGGCATCGTGGGAGCAGACACTTGGGGGCATAGGGTATTGCATGTTAAAACTACCAATCTTCAACATAAATTATGGCAACATTTGCATCAATTGTAAAACTTTTTGATTAGTATGCCTTTCAATATCAGTAATATACCAAGTATTTTTAATTTGAAGTGGTTGAAAACTTTTTACAGGCAAAAGTAGTGAGACCTTTA
Organism: Hermodice carunculata; assembly: GCA_964020975.1. NCBI lineage: Eukaryota > Metazoa > Annelida > Polychaeta > Eunicida > Amphinomidae > Hermodice > Hermodice carunculata. The sequence goes on along the minus strand of OZ026613.1, from coordinate 35,448,532 downwards.
TACAGTATCTGTGTACTGACCACCACACATGCATAGCCATAGGTGTCAATTGGTTTCTGACACCTGTGGGGTTAATCATCAGAGTAGTTTGTGAAACCTTTAAACTGAATACATTTTGGCAGCATGTGCTCATGATGCCACAGCACATGGCTCTGTGGGATATAACCATTCATACAAGTGTGGTGTTTAAAGTGCAAAACACTATTGTTTCAGTTATGGCACACACTTGATTAGGCAAGCATTACTGCCCTAAAACAATCTTAACCTATTGTTATAAGGTCCACATTTTATGAAAGGTTTCATTAACAATTTAGAGGCCATTTTCCTTCCACACTTAAATTTGTTCATCTCAGATGTTCATGTCATTTTACCATGTAAACCTTGCTCTGTGGCAATTGCCTTTGTTAAAACTATACAATCAAGTGTTCTCACCCCAGGTTGCACCCCTAAATTGGCCACAGAGGGCAGCACAAAGGTCAAATGACCAACATTGTAGGATTTGGCTTGACCAGAGTGGTCAAATTTGTGGTAGGCTGAAATCTGTTACATATAATTTTAATTCAGATTTTGCCATCATAAAATAGAGTGATTTGAATAATTAATTTTGGGCATAATTTTTTTTTTCAGGGGGTCGGAAATGTAAAAGTGATATTGGGTGCGGATAGGTGAAAATCCAACATGACTGCGATCAGGTGGGGCAAAGTCAAAAGTGTGGTGTTCATCACATATGTTAATGCCTCATATTTTGCAAGTCAGACTTGAACTTAATTGGTGAGCATAGTCTTCCGTAAATGTAAAACTCTTACTCTCAGATATGCAAGGATGTGTTATTGTGGCTGTCCATGGGAAATTCAATTTAGTGGTGCCACCCCCAGCAGTGTTCTCACCTCTTCTCTATGCATAAGAGGTGAGAACATCACTGGGCACAGTGGTCCACCTGTGGGGGAAAGTCCTGAATTAGAAAAGCTGTATGTGCCAATCTGATATAACAACATTTCTGCTGATAAGTGTTGCCAGCACCACAACAGAGAGGCCGGCCATGCAGGAATGAAACCTGACTCAAGCAATTCTAGTGTATCTATGAATTTAAAAATATTCATACTATACACAAAAATGATTTTATCCATTACCTAAATATGGACTGGCATAAAATGCTTTTATTCGTTATATAAATTTGGACTGGAGAATCAGGTTTCATTTCAATTGCCTTACAAACAGGTTAACACAACATTAACAGACTAGAAAATTTGATTTGCTTTTTAACAAATCAGTCTGGGTGCCTGGAGAAACTGCAATGAAATGTATGCAGCTGTGACATAAGCTCCAAATGTCTCCTACAAGTTTGGTTCATGGTTCATTCTATGCACCTCTATCACAAACCTATATATTGAATTTGGAATGGCACATCTATCTATTATAGTTTTGAAGATATTCAAGATTTAAATTTTCAAAGTGCCTTAATTAGCATAATTTAAAATTTTACAACTTGTGTTTACTGTCCATTAGATTGGCAGATGTCACAAACCTATATGCTGAACTTTGAATTTTGTATCTATCTACAATAGTTTTAAAGATATTGAGCTTTTAAAATTTTAATTGTCCCTAATTAGCATAATTTTGAACATCATGACTATTCCAAATCAGAGAGACAGCTTCCCTGTTAGGTGTATCACCATGCCAAGTTGAAACAGTGTAGCTTGCACGGTGTCAGAGAAAAAGCTCCAGACAAATTTTGCAGAAAGAGGGGGGGGAGAGAGAGAGAGAGAGAGAGAGAGAGAGAGAGAGAGAGAGAGAGAGAGAGAGAGAGAGAAAGAAATAAACTAGAAAATTTGATTTGTTTGTTAGCAAATCAGTCTGGGTGCCTGGAGAAACTGCAATGCAATGTATGCAGCTGTGACATAAGCTCCAAATGTGTAATGGCATTTTAACAGTATGGCCAAGGTGCTGACAAGTGTTGCAGAATGATATATGTAGACATGTCTAGCTTTGACCTTTCAAGGTCACTCTAGATCAAAAAAAGCCAACACCAGATGAAAGCTTGTATGTCATTATCTACTCATGTTCAAGAGCAACTATGGTCCCAAAGTGCACCTTTTTCCATATACAGAGATTCTAATGCTGTGTGGCCTTGCTTTGACCTTTCAAGGTCACTCAAGGTCAAAAAAGACGGCACCACATGAAAGCCTATCACATCATTTCCTATTCATGTTTAATAGTAACTATGGCCCTAAAGTGCACCGTTTTCCATATACAAAGATTTTCATGGTGTGTGACCTTGATTTGACCTTTCAAAGGACAGCACCAGGTAAAAGCCCATATGCCATTTCCTATTCATGTTTAATAGTAACCCTGGCCCAAAAAAGGCACAGTTTTCGAGATACAAGCTTATTTCACTTATACAGTTGTATCTGCCCAGATTTGGAAAATACTAAAAAAAAAAATCATAAAAAAATCCAAAAATTATCCAAGGTAGCTGGTTTTCGATAGGTATCTGGTCCATTATAGGGACCATCTCTGACATGAATTTGGTAAAGCTACAGGAAATATTTCTTAGATATTCAAGACTTAAATTTTCAAAGTGCCTTAATTAGCATAATTTAAAATTGTACAATTTTTGTTTACTGTCCATTAGACTGGCAGATGTCACAAATCTATATGCTGAACTTTGAATTTTGTATCTATCTACAATGGTTTTGAAGATATGAAGCTTTTAAAATTTTAATTGCCCGAATTAGCATAATTTTGAACATCATGACTATTCCAAATCAGAGAGACAACCTCCCTACTAGGTGTATTACCATGCCAAGTTGAAACAATGTAGCTTGCGTGGTGTCAGAGAAAAGCTGCGGACAAATTTGGCAAGAAGAAGAAGAAGAAGAAGAAGAAGAAGAAGAAGAAGAAGAAGAAGAAGAAGAAGAAGAAGAAGAAGAAGAAGAAGAAGAAGAAGAAGAAGAAGAAGAAGAAGAAGAAGAAGAAGAAGAAGAAGAAGAAGAAGAAGAAGAAGAAGAAGAAGAAGAAGAAGAAGAAGAAGAAGAAGAAGAAGAAGAAGAAGAAGAAGAAGAAGAAGAAGAAGAAGAAGAAGAAGAAGAAGAAGAAGAAGAAGAAGAAGAAGAAGAAGAAGAAGAAGAAGAAAGAAAAAAAAGAAAGAAAGCACTTTGCAAAAACAATATATCTGGGTTGGCATCCAGACATCAACATGTACAGAACACTAAAAGATACTATTAGGTCGAAAGACTCAACAAGGGTGAGAAGAATTAGCACAAAGCTCTAGACAGAAAAATGTCTTTCTGGATAATTAGCCACTCAAAGCTGGGACTTTTAAGAGTTTAGTGTGAGCCAGGGGTGTGAGGGTTACAACCTTCACCTGGAGTTGGGGGCAGGGCAACCAGAAGTTCCTGAATTTTAACATATTTTACATCCATTCAACAGACTTTCCTGGCATTAAAATTCATTCTTTTAGGAATATAATAATACAGTTCCCCTTCAGTTTCACTCAAGGTATACATGTTCCAATCTATTATTTACAAACATTCCATTCCAGAAGTACATATTTGAAAGAAAAAATATCTTATAAGAAAAAAAGGAGAAATCAGCATTAGCAGAGTACATATTCATATGGATTGATTGATTGATTGATTTAATTTCACTGATATCACTGTCTAGGCACTAGTTCACTCAAAAGCCTTCAGTGAACATCTGCTTTAATCCTTTTATTCAAAAATACACGCATAGGTGGTAAAAAATAGAGCACATTAACAGTATTTTGGCTGCTTTTGACTCTTTTTATTTGTTTATTAGCAAATTACCAAACAGTAAGATCTCTCGCCAGTATTTTCTTCCCATGATGTGCTTGAAAAACTAACAATTATAAGTTTTCAACCTTTCTGGGATAATATATTCAACAATCAGTGTTATTACATAACATACTCTCAGGATTTTATTCAGGTCACTAATGACAGGTTTTGTATTAAAGTCTATCACAAAATAGATGAGTTTAACTTTGAAGTAGTTAATTATCCTTTCCCGGACAGTAATATTTCCGATACTATTGGATATAATACGTTTTTGTCACAGATTTTGAGATTTAGTCGTATTTGTTCTAAACTTCAGGACTTTGCATCAAGAACCAAATTTATTTACAATAAACTTGAGTCAAGAGGATTCAAAGGTGTACTTTTGATCAAATATTTCTACAAATTTTGCTGTAAATATCCCGAGATGGTTAGAAAGTTTGGCTTCAATAATTTTAGAGATTTTAGACTTGCCTGTTTTGCTACTTAATTTCATCTTTTGACACCATTATGTTTAAACGTTCACCTTTCGCATATTTTAGGCTAGCTTGTTTTCTGTTAGGTAAACCCCCAGGGGCTACAGGTAGAAAGAAGCGGCCTACGACAGTTACAAGCTTGCCTAATTGTACTCGATATCTGGTTAATATTTTCATTGCATTCTTTTCTGACTTGCCCTATAATTCTACTGTTAACATCCAAAGATTATTAGAAAGTCTGGCTGCAATAATCTACAGTTTTTAGACTTGTCTGTTTTGCTACTTAACTTTATCTTTTGGCATCTTTCTGTTTTAATATTCACTATCAGACATTTTAGGCTTACATGTTTTCTGTTAGGTAAACCCCCAGGGGCTACAGGTAGCAAGAAGCGGCCTACGACAGTTGCATGTTTGCCTAATTGTACTTAAAATCCTGTTAAGAAAAATTGTTTTGATAGCATGTTTTTGGCATAAATGCTAATGACTTCCATTCTTTTCTGACATGCCTAAATGCACATTTACTCACTATTAAAAAATTACTCAAAATTGACAGTGTTTTCTCAAGTGTCACAAACCTGACACATTAAGTTGACACATTGACTCAGGGTTGGCAGTTAAATAGAGCTTAATTGTTTGAGGAGTAGGTGTCATCATGGAGTTTGTTTTACATCTCTGGTACAGGATGTACATTGTTGCAGTCCTTGTTAGGATTTTCCTTGGTTTGTACAGGTGGTCTAGCTGCAACTGTTTATTTTACAATCACTGGGACTGAATATAATGCCCCAGCTTGTTTCCACTTCAGTTAAACATTGGCGGATGGTTTAACTAGGAAAAGCTGTCCAGCTAGAAAGGGTACATTTTGGTTCAGGGGTAAGTCAAATTGTTCTTATCTGAACCTGTACTATGAAAATTTGGTAATTATGGTTTGTTTGACAGGTATTCTTCTTTATTTGATATGAAGCTCTGCATTTACAAGCAAAACTTCACATATTTAGCTAATTCATCAATTGCCACGTTCATATTTATTCATTATTATGTGGGTTGTCTTTGCTGAATATTTAGCTTAGGCAAGGAGCCGCTACTCAGAGAGACATGTACGGGTAAAAGGCTCCGAAACATGTTGAGTAGTTACCCGCTGAAGACCCTTTAATTTATTTGGGCTGATACAGCCTATGTCAAAATTTTACAGAGGAACGTGTGCAATATAGACAATAGTAATTCCATATTGTACAGGTTAGACAGGGACAGGTTAGCTTATGGAGAGTAAAGAGTTCGAACTGCGGAATAGGATATTGACTACTAGGAAGTGGTTCTGGGCAAAAAGACACAAATACAATTTCATAAATTTTGCATTCAATCTGAAATTTGAATACATACTGATGCTTTCTAAGATATGAGATGCAATTTTAACCCAAATGATAAAAGATACAGTACTTATACGTGTATTCAATGAAAAAACATATTTAATTTAAATTGGAGACATTTCAATGGGAATGTAATATTGGTTACCACATATCTCCATTCTTGCATGTAATGACTAATGTTCAACTAAAAAAAGACAAAGTGTGAAAGTGAATATATATGTACAGGTATACCAGGGCACTAATCTTGTTATTCTCTTGACCTGCCCATTTCTTTTGTGAAATGTAAATTCAAAGAGGCCAACTCATTCATGCTTATAAAATGGGCTATTTATCTGCACCGTCACAATAACTTGGCCTCTTGAGTTAAGAATATATATATACACCAAGCTACCATAGTAGCGCTATTTATGCACCATTCAAACACAGTGCAGCCGTCTTGAAGGCTTATCCCACAGAGCGCTTTATTATGGAGGTACATCCAGCCTTATCCTGATTGGCAGGAAGGGGTTAAACATTATTGCTCATGCGTGGCGTCAGGTTGTCTCCCTGCAAGGGTGATTAGTGAACTAAGATGTGATTGTGTGTCACAGGTGGGGCCTGCGCACCCCTCACCTTGCAATTATGATGTTCTTATATTTATTGATTCTTCCTATAGGTAATTGATTTGTCTTGGACACTTTGGGCTTCCACGTAGCCCCTTTCAATGCAGTCAGTACTATGTAGCAACATAGCTTGAACAGACAGGTGTTCCTTTTAGTGTAAGTGTACTTGTGGGTATATATATATATATATATATATATATATATATATATATATATATATATATATGACATGACCACACTTATGAGAGCAAGGCACAGACAATCCTTCTCCTTCTCCTCCCCATTCTTCTTCTTGGCACAGGGTGGGGGTGGAGGGTGCTGGCCCACCCGAAACACCCCCCATCCCAGATCTGCGCCTGTCTTCAGTGACAAAAATTTGGTAATTGATTTGTCTTGGACACCTTGGGCAAATGAGCCCTTGCCTTGTCTAATGCTAAATTTTTATCGTCGCAGCTCATTTGTCCATGCTATTATCCTCAGCTCTGGCCATTGACACACCTGTGTACATGGCAAGCAGGTTAATCGTAACTAAATACCTAAGAAACAACACCAGTTGATTTCTAATTGCTCCTACTCAGGGCATCCAGTGGACAATGGTCCAACTGGATTTTCAAGCCCAACACAACGTTGTATCAAACTACCTAGTTGGTACACTTATTGACCTCTCCTTATTTGGAGGATCACTGTTTTTCCGCACGTTTCTTTGGAATTCAAAGGCCGTGGTAACCATACCATAGACAAGGCACGTCCCGTCTCCACGTCATAACAATTCATGTATATGACGTGATGACAGATAATTACGCGCGCCTATAAATACGGGCCCCAAAACGGTTAAAAATTCAGTTCCTGACGAGTACACAAGTACGAAACCGGTAGAACTCTAAACCTCTTCCATTGCGGCCACTAGCCCTTGTCTTAGCTCAAAAATTTGGTAAAGCTACGGTGAATATTTTCTGAGATATCGCGGTAATGTCAACAAGACAGACGAACATCTCAATATAGAATACACTGCCAAGAATGCATTTACATGATACACTGGACAAATCTGTGCCAAGGGTAAAAAAGGAAGTGCTTGTGAGACCACCTAATGTCATTGACTAGACTGGTCACTTTACCAGCCAACTCCACTGAACAATTTTGGTGTTTTTTTTTTTTGTTTTTTTTTTGTTTTTTTTTTTTGTTTTTCGTCAGGCAAAAATTAGTATACAAAATCAATCAACAGGGTAAAAACTCATGGAAAATGAGGTAATGAATGTTGTATTTGGGACCCAAACTATGATGTTTGTAGTCAGGTTTCCTTTCAAAACGGGTTCCACTGTATCAGGTAATCAGTTTATTTCTGTACTATTGATGTAAATGACTCCAGTCAAACATATATAATGAATTATTAACACCATGTTTGTGTCTTAGGACACTTTGTTTACAAAGTGCTAACAAGTGCTATTTTGTGTAAACCACATTAATATGTGCTAGCACCTGAGCTTGTTGCCATGGTATTGGCAGGCTTCACTTCATACTGGTAAGAGCCACGCTCCATTTGTATTAGCCTAATTTGGTTAAGTGACGGTCAAGTCTGTTTTGTTTACAAACACAAGGTAAATAACCCTGGTAGATATGTGAAAAGAATTGCCCCTCATATGGTAACATATGACTTCATACTTCATTGGACAGGCATTCCCAACAATCTTACAAAAATCTGCCAAGCCAAGCACGACCTGAATGCCACTTAAGCATACAATAAAATTATTGTTGCTATGGTGTCGCCAAGTGATACAAGTTTCTAAACTTTACAAAAGAGTATACCGGTAGTTTGTAAAACTACAAGTAAATGCAAAGTTGATATCTGACAGTAAGTGTCAGACATTACCAAACCATCGCTAACCTGTCAGACATTTTTCTTCCATGCGCACTGCTCTGGTTATCCAGGAAATTCAACGAATGCACCATTTTTCAACTTAACTCATTCCACCCTGATAGAAGACCGAGTCAGCTTTCCTTGGCATGTTCTGGGCGCAATGCACCCAGAGCACGCCAAGGAAAGCTGTTGACCATAGGCGCATAATTTGGAATGATCTTCCATGCAAGTTTCATCCAAAATTTTGAAAAGCAATCCCTAAATTAGTACAATACAATTAGCAGACAACATTAGATATTAGCAGGAAAAAGCATTATTTGGGTGGAATGAGTTAACACAACCCATCCAACCATAGAGCTGATTGTTGGAAGTAGCAAACAGACAATAATTTTCAACATGTACAAACATTGATCATCATTGAAAAACTACCTGTATGTACCAGAGACTCTTGGCAAAGTTCCTGTCATGCATATTGTCCTGTGTTTACAGTACAGATTGTCCAGCAAAAATTGGATTGATGAGTACTTTCTGGAAATATGACAGTGGCAGTCAGTGTGCTCTGGGCTTTTCTGTTCACACCAATGACACCCAATATTATCTTCCAGTGTACATCATATAAGACCATGGATAATGGAAGATATTGTTTTCCACAGTAAAGCTGCCAATGTGGCAAACACCAAGTAATTATGCATGTAATTACAGTCCATACAAGTGTAGGACACCTGCATAAGCAACAAGAATGATGTGGCAATAATGAAATAATATTACCCAGCAACAATACAGGCATAATTACAATGACTTACAGTCAAACCGGTTGCAAGAGCCCACTAATAAGGCAAGTTGAACCTGGTTAGAGCAAGAATGTGTCCACAGCTTTCCTTGGTGCAGGGAAAAAGCTTAGCACCCAACCCTCAACAGGGAAAGCAGCCTGACATGGCATGCGGTTCATCAGGCCTCTTCTTCTTATTCAAAATGAAAATCTGGGTACAACAGATGAAGCAGCTAACATTGGAGATGACCCATGCATTTGAACAGGCAACAAGGAATACGAGAACACATCAAATGACATGGTAAGAAAACACTAAAGGCCTACATGGGGAACCTTGTACATGGAGAACCTTGTCAAACATGGCTTCCAATTAGGTTTTGCTTTTTTTTTTTTTTTTGAAACAGATTAACAAAATTGAAGAGATTGTAGTGTAGTGACAGTTATCAGCTCTTTGTGTCGGACACTGGTGCCACCATTGTTTCTATTGTTTTTGTTGGGGGGGGGGGGGCAAAAACCAATATTATGGAAAAGTGAGCTTTCTTACTCACTCTTTTGCTAAAATTTTATTGTCTTAGCTTGCTTTCCAGTGATATCACCCATACTTTGACACATAAGTGTCAAAAATTACAAATCTGCAAACCTCTATATGCAGGAAAGTGATCCACTTTTGACTACAGTCCCTATCCAGGGCATCAGAACAGTCCCCCAGCTGCTCTGATTCAACCAAGTCGAATTTTAGCACCGACCCAGCTAGGTGAATGCACAGATTTTCCATATTTTGAAACTCCCCCTTTAATTTGTTTAAACATCCTCATTTTGGACTCCTATTGGTGCAACTCTGTCATTAACAGCAAGCTACTTCCATACGTAAACAAAAGCATGTGTTTAACATAGAAACAAAGGTAGATAACCCTAGGAGTCATCAGCAGTCAGATAACAATTTTCATGGTCCACAAAGGTTCATGTAACAAACTCTCCATGCTAGCACATTGGTTGGCCAAGACCACCCCTAGTGCTACAAAGATAGAAACATATAACATTAGGTCTTTAATTGCATGTGAATTAACAAAGGAGTGAGAGTCCAGTGTCTTGAAAGGCAAGTCTTAACAACTAATCTGGTCTCTTATGAAGAGGTGGTCCTTAGAGCAGGTACCACTGTATGTAAAAGTGAACATCCACATTGATATATTATACCAATGATATATGATGATTTTTAATTTTTTTTGCCACTGGCCTTGCTTTGTTTTATCTCAATGATATATGATCCTCAGGTACATGATTGATATGGGCAGGACACTTACTTGATGAACTTCAGTAACATTTCAGGATGATAAAATTGTACTGGAGATGAAGGGGTGGGATGGAATGGGATGGTATGCCCCCGCCTCACAGGTACATGTAAGTGCACAAAAAAAACACAAAAGATTTGAGCTTAGCTCTGTATTAATCTAATCTCCTGGGACTCTACAGTCATGTAAATAATTCTGGGTGAAAATACCTGGTACAGTTGGCGTGGGGATGGATATGCAGCAATGATGGCATTGGCTACTTCAGCACTGACGTTCTTGAACTGCTGCAGCTGTTGTCTCCACAGTTTACTGAGCATCTGTCCATCTTTGTCCAAACGAACACCCCCACCACCCTCCATATGGATTGAAAATCCAGTGTCCAGTCTTCCACGCCTTTCAGAAACACAGTCATGCTCGTATACTCAACAGCAGCTTATTTGATAATGTACATGCAGGCCCTTGTTTCTATTCTCAAAAACTGTCTGAGTCAAGACAGGCACTGTTATGTCTGCATTGGTCATCAAAACATGTACTGTTTCATTCTAAGTTATTTCTTAGTAAAAAATAGCAAAATACAGTGATGTGGCTGCAATGGCAAACTAATGGTCTGAAGTCTTTTTTTTTTACATATATATATATTTGGTTTATTCAAACATCTCAATTACTTCCAATACCCATCATGCAGACTCCATTCAAATTACTAAAGGACTTATTCAATTCATACACATGATTAATGGAGTGACTGTTGATCTGCGTGATTGACTTACTTGAATGGTGTCTCTGCCACAGCCTTGGTATACTGCATGGCCACCTGTCCCAGCTCCTGGTCTGTCTCCACAAACCTCACATTAGCCTGGCTCTCCAACTGTACCTCCAACAAGGCCTGAGTAACACACAACATATGTATACAGTGTAAGGCATCACTACACAAAGTTTCCATCTATGGACATTTATTACCTCAACTTCTACAGTGCTATTTTTCAATGATGGCACAGCCAGCTCAATAAACAGTCAAAATTTGGCTTCAATTTTACACGAGAGACCTACAAAACCCAATTGAAGGGGCGTGAAAATAATTTTTGTTCAGATTCTGTTTTTACAGTGATCTCCCTTTTGTATGGTCCCTCTCAACAAAAGCCACCTTTCTTTAAAGACCAAGCATTTCAACACAGAAAGGATGGAATTCCATGCATAGTCTCTCTCCCTGTACAGAGGCCACCCTTCTGATAAGGCCACTTTTTGGCAACATTTGGGATGGCCTTATCAGAAGGGAACCACTGCACAAGGTTCAGTGTATGTAAATAGGAGGGATATATAGTGATTCCCTTACTCACAATAGTATTTACCTAAGGGATTCCATTGGGATATTGCCTACAAGAATTCACTTCTGCACGATGCAGAGCTGTAGTGTCCACCCAACATGTTGCAGGTTACGCCATCTGGTGCCAGTATAGCTGGAGCAACCTGAGAACACGTTTGATCCAGTTACATGTATGATTCGGTTTGTTTTCCCTAAACTGGTGCAACATAGTGAAATAGGGAGAGATGACGAGAGTGGAGACAGTAGGATAGGTTTCCATGGCATACCATACATGAGTATTATTTATATATAAAGCAATTATTATAAATTTCTCATATTTATGTCACAATATATCACCTACGAAACACCACAGGAATTCCTTAAGGTGGAAGCTGTGACGCTAGTGTGCAGTGAGACTGGCAACTTTGGATCGATATTACCCATTTAATTTTTTCACAAGTACATTAAACCTATATATTTTCTGATTACTACATATCCATAGATTTGTATCCATAGGCTTTTTTTGCCAGATTAGGATTTTTCGAAATTTTATAGCATTCTTTCTGACTTGGTAGGATTTTCACATTTTTCGCGCAGAAGTCACACAAAATTGCTTTTTTTTTCAGTTGAAATCAGAAGAAACTTAAAACATATACCCATGTCCAGGATCGAGTTCAATGGTTAGTCCCGATATATCATAAATAAAAAGTAATAAAATTTTCAAGTTAGTCCTGACAGGTTGTTCATTTTCTTTCTATAAATTGGTCCAAAAGTCATGGAATGGGTTGTCAGAAAAAAAAGTCCTGGGAACTGTTCCTGGATATGATATTTTTCTTTTGATGTTCATTGATTTTAATGTGATAGGGCAATTCGTATATTTGTGAGGCGAGATACAAATTGCAAAGGTTGAGCAAAAAACAGTTCCGAGAAAATTGCATTGAAAGAAAAAGATGTCAATTCCTACACATTTATGGCTGTAATATGACACATACTCATTTCTTCTGTCCTGTGTTTTAATTATTGTGTGAAATAAACTTATACCTTTACCTCTGTGATGTTGTCATTAAACAAAAGTATATTTTGTGGCTTAAATCTCGACTTTTTTAACTTGGGAATACCACACTTGGCTTGTTTGGGTGTGGGTTCACATGCGGCTTTCCATATTTGGGGACCAGTAAGTGGATTGTGCTAATTTGTTTTTACATCAATAGAGAATTTCAAAGTAATCAGAACAATGGTAGTGATTAGTCTGAACTGGCCCACTCTTCCCTCCACAGCTAATGGTTTCCTGTGAGTGACCCTTAATTGTCAATGGCTCAATTGGTTTGCAGGGGTCATGGACTAATGACTGTGCAAACAATGACATGGTTTATTATCATGCCCATGCAAACAAACCCATGTGCCGGGCATTGCTTCAACTTTTCAGTGTAAACAAAAGTTTTGAGATCAATTTTCTCATAAATTTTATGTTCACACATCTGAGATTCTGAGAGCATGTAGTTTAAGAATCAGACTATCCAAAGGTGCGCTTCAGATCTTCCACCTTAAAGAGGGTGCAGGTCATAATGTCAAGTTACACAGAACACTCACGAGGCACTGTTACAAAGGACAAAATCAAACCTGGTTGGGACAAAGACAAAGAGATTCTGGTTTCTCACAAGTATGATTACACAAGATCATTCCCAAAAAACACTAAATAGGAGTGCCACCAAGAGGAGAGCCTTGACAGCCCACAGCTGTCAGCTGCTAACCGAATATGCTTGAAAGCCAGAAACCCATCCTCCAGCTATACGGAGTCTTGCAAATAAAAGTTAAGATATTGTGAGATCTTCACCTTCAAGATCACATAATGTATGACACAGACATGCTCCCCAGTGCATCCCAGATGCAGATAGAGCACAAAGGCTTGATATGTGCCCTAAGGGTGTAAAGTTATTCAAATTCATTTTAAGGCAGCTTGTTAAGCCAGAAAAGCCATCTTCTTTATGTACCTTGAGATTGTGTTTCAGAGATAATATGAAGATTGCCTTTTCACACTTTATTGGATACTCTATCTGGACCTGTCTGTGTGGCATTGCTTTGATGTAATTGAGTGGGGTGTTGCATCCCACAACCTTTATTTCATTTTATTCTTTATATACCAAAAAATGCATGAAAAATAGCAAAAATGGGTTGGACATTATCTGAAGTCACTTGGCATGTAACCATGATGCAAAATACTTGTAAACAGAATAAACAGGCTAGAGGTTACATGTTTTGCCACCGAAGTCAAGTTGTCCACCTTTTATAGAGGGTGGGTAAGGGGTTTCCCGTACTGGCATACTGGAGCTTTTTATTTACCATACTGGCGTACTGGAAGCCCTCTTATTTTACTTACTTCGTACAATCCAAAATTTTGAAAGATTTTTATTTTTCGTACTACGTACTCTAGAAAAATAATTACTTGTACCAGCGCACTGAACCCCCCACCCCCTCTTTATAAGGCCCCTCTGAGTAGAGGGCACCTTTCTGAAAGGCCCATTAATGCTTTATGAAAAGAATGGCAATTCCACTATATTAGTCCCCTCTGAAGAGGCCACCTGTGTGGAAATAAACATCCTTCATGTATATGGAAGTTGTACATCTTAATCCCTATAAAAAGGCCCATGGGCCTAATGCTCTACTGACCCCCATCACCAAAGGATAATTTCCTGAAATGTACTCCCTCCATGACCTCGAAAAATAGATCAAAGTCATCCATATTATGCAATATCAAACTTGCACATGATACACTTTTGTGGTACATTTGGTATCATTATCCTTATTCCTTATAAAGACACTGAATTAAATGTCCTTTTTCTTAAGTGCTTAATAACCTTGAAAAATAGGTCAAGGTCACATGGTCATTGGGTCATGGTAACCCAAAAAGTAGGTGACCAAGTGGAGTTTTATATACAATGTACTCAAGAACAATTTTGACCTGGAGGCTAAATTCTCTTTGCCATTGATGTCCAAACTACATCCTACAATTACAAAATCACCTCTTCCAACTTAACAGGTTCAGTGACCTCACAGAAAAAGGTCAAGGTCACTGATATTACATAAAATAGCATTGGACATGATCTATATATCCTGTAAAATTGGCAAGCCTAATAGAGGATATGTGTTGCAGATGGCACCATTAGTAACTTAGGATTGGTATCTATCTTCTTACCAATAGAGCTACCTGGTGGGTAAATAAATCCAGCCTCACTGATTGGCTACTGGTTCTCCACCAGAAGTGGTGTCACATGTATTTTGGTTCAACAGGTAAGATAAGATAATCAAGATAACAAGGTGCTACAGGTCAAAAATGCACCAACTGATAGCCTGTCAGGCTTGGACTTTGCTCAAAGCCTATGTCAGTTGGATCTGGAAAGTTTGCTTGGGCAGGACTCGTCTCTCCCCAAGATCGTGTCACAAGCAATTTACCTCCCTAAGCATCCCCCATTCAATCATTTTAAAGATACATGTACAGATTTTTTTCATCTTTAAAGACATTTTAACCCTTAATTTCCATCAAATATAAATAGGTGTGCCACATGTATCATAAGCAACAGAGATTTTGACCTCTTCTACAATCTCACTTACTTTCATGAAGACCCATAAAAAATCAAGGTCACTGGACTGGTCACAACATTTTCATTTTTTGACATGTATGTTACATAATACTATAGGTGGCACCACCAAAGTTCATGCCTACATAAATTTTCATAAACTTGAAAAGTGTGGATTAGTTTACTAACTGTCATACTTGATGAGAGTCAAGTCTCAATCCTTATCTCAATCTGCAAAGCTGCTTGTTTTTGCAAAGGGACTCATTCAAAAACTTGTTTTTGTAGTGGAACTTGCTCTACATGAGGGTCCAGAAGTTCTGACCCTGCCAGTGGGCAAGACATAGACTACACCACAAAAACCCCATTGAAGGGGAAGTCTGAGATATCCTTGAGGAACCCAGATGCTCCTTCTGATGGCTCTTCCTTGGTGAAGGTTATGCTGATGTCCTCCCCACAGTCTGTGACATCCATGCAAGGGGAGAGGGCTGTGACAACTGTTCGCCCACAAGAGTGATCTGAATTAAAATTGTTGATTTCAGATCCTCCACTATACAAGTCTTCATAGAACTCCTGACTGAGATCACAGCAGACTGAATTAAAATGCAATCAAATTGCTGGATCCATGCCCCGCTTCATTTATAACCTTGCTAATCACAGCTCTCATTTTGGAATGACTGTAGTCAATAAAAATAGGCTATCATCGTGACCCAGATACTTGATCAAGTGACTTATTTTTATGAACTACACACTCTTGTGTCCAGATACAAAGGTGTGTAGAGTTTCATGATTCTAAGTCAAAGGACAACATAATTACAGCCCAGGCATGAAGTATAATGTAGTTTTACAAGAATGTATCACCATGACCCAGATACGTGACCTAGTGACCTAGTCTAGTTTCATCAAACACCTTTAGGTCAAGATATATATGTGTGTGTGTGTGTGAAGTTTCATAACACTAAGTTAAATAGTAAAGGAATTTAGCCAAATACCAAATACCATTTCATAAGGATATGTCACTGTGACCCAGAAACTTGACCTAGTGACCTAATTTTGGTGCATGACACACTCTTATGTTAAGATGCACCTGAGTGTAAAGTTTTATTAATCTAAATTGAAGGACAACAGAATTACAGCCCGGACATGAAGTGTAATGTAGTTTTACATGATTTTAAGATCCTGACCTGATACTTGACCTAGCGATCTACTTTTGTTTCATGACACACTTTTAGGTCAAGATATATGTGTATGTGTAAAGTTTCACCAAACTAAGTTACATAGATTAGGAATTATAGCCTGGACACAATTTTACGAGACTATGCCACTGTGACCCAGAACCTTGACCTAGTGATCTACTTTTGGTACATGACACACTCTTATGTCCAGATGAACCTGTGTGTAAAGTTTCATTTATCTAAGTTGAAGGACAACAGAATTATAGCCAGGACAAGAATAGCGGACGAAAAGGCGGAAAAAGTGATTTCTATAATGCCCCTCCTCCGGTAGGAGGGGGGCATAATCAAATGAGGAAACTTCCTCTGTAGGTAACCTCTCCTGGCCTTGGACCAACACTAGTATAGATCCAAAAGCCAGGACCATGAAAGTTAGTTCTGGGGCTAGACTGTCAGCAGGACCTGAGGAACTTACAAGACCCGGGACAGAGCTCAGAATATGAGCTGAAAGAGATCCTAAGCAAAAAGAATATATATAGTTTTATGGGTCTAAAAATAAAAACTAAAACAGGAGAGCCGGTTGAAGACAGTACTCCTCTAAGTGCCTACCTTTGTTTGTGCCACCTTAACTAAGATAAAATATCTATCCAGCTTGAAAGGGTACATACTGGTTTAGAGTTAAGTCAAATTGTTTTTATTTGAACCTTTGACAAGTTTTCTTCTTTTATAATGAAGCTCTGCATTTATAAGCAAAACTTCACGTATTTAGCTAATTTATCATTTGCCACATTCATATTTATTCATTATTATGTGGGTTGCCTTTGCTGAATATTCTAAAGCTTAGACAAGAAGCCGCTACTCAGAGAGACATGTACGGGTACAGGCTCTGAAAAATGTTCTGAGTAGTTACCCGCTGAAGATTCTTTATTTTATTTGGGCTAATACAGCGTCTGTCAAAGTTCTACATAAGAACATATGCAATATGGACAATAGTACTTCCATATGTACATAGGTTAGAAAGTGAAAGGTTAGCTTGTGGAGAGTAAAGAGTTTGGACTGCCAAATAGGGTAATGACTACCAGGAAGTGGTTCTGAACAAAAATACACAAATACAACAAGCTAAACTAGATGCTAGGGTTGCCAACTAAGTAGCCTGACACCAGAGTCTGTACTGGGGGCCACACCAGATCAGACCACTATTGGATAATTAACTAATTTGACTGGCTAAGACCGCAGGTCTGGCCTTAGCCTGACAAGCCAGACCAGGGTTCAGCCTCATTCTTGCACAAAGCAGGTTGGAACTGGGATCTTGTGCAACACCAGGAATGGATGCTGGGACTGAGGCAGCTAAGACTCGTCTCCCCCTTGCTAGATTGCTGTTGAAGTGGGAACACTTTCCATGCACTTCGCAGCTCAGGATAACTGTTTGGCGGTTGCCTTCTGCTCCAATTTTCCAACAAGCTCCAACCACTTGTGAGTCCATGAAGTGCACTAAGCAGAGGGTTGCTCTTGGGAACACAACATCCGTATTTCACATAAACAGGTTCTACAAGCAAGGTGTGTGTCACAAGAAGCTAAAGGGTGATCCTTCTGATCATGCTGACCTTGCTTCAGGACCCCCATCTGGATGAAAACGGTAGCAACACAAGCACTTCTAAATATGCTGTAGAAATTCTTTCCCAAGATGAGTTAAAGTTGGATGGCAAACCTTTAGCAAAAAGCCACAAATAGGCAGCATACACTTGTGGTAAGAAAGCCCTTGAAGTAAACCAATGACAGATGCGAAAAAACAGGAAAACTGACATCATATACATGTATGTGTCACAGATATGTTCTCTGGTTGCTTCAGCTAGACTGGCTACCAGATGATGCAACCATCATCATATTGGTTGGCCACTAAAGCTTCACTTCTTGATACAGAAGTGGATCCCCTGAAGGGAATATCCCCAGGATGTTTCATAGGTGATGTATTGTGGCATATATCTTAAGTGTCTTACCTCTTCAATATCAATTCTGCTAACCAGAGTACTGGCTTGAGCACAAGTTTTTTTCTTCTTTGCAGCAGATGGTCTGTGATCTCTATAACAAAAAATAAATAAATAAATAAAAAAAAAAAGAGAGAGAAAAATGTTAAAGTTCTTTTTCACAAAATTTGTACTTTGAATGCTTCCAAAGGCATGAAGATTATTTAATAAATTTTTAGTAAAACACTTTAATGGGCTGTATCATTCATTTCTATCATTTTGCATGGCAAAATTTATGCAAGTCTTTCTCCACCACTCAAAACACAAGGTCCCAATCATGAACTACATTTAACCAACCCCTGGTTAAAATCATGTCTGGGCCCAGTAAAAGCAAACAGACCACTCTTAACTCTGTTCCTGAGGCCCTTGCCCTCTTCTATTCTTCAGGTCACAAACTTGTATGGTTACATACCTAAAATACCTCTCCACTCCCTGAACCATCAACGTGACATTCCTGTTGTCTGTGGCCACCTTCTTCTCCTTAATAAATTGCCCCAGAGTGGAAACACTGGAATCTCCAGAATGTAATCCCTGTCTCATCTGCAAAACAAGATGTGTTTACCTGAATACTGTAACTATGAAGTTTCGCACAGCCTAACTTTAATGCAAACTTGATTGTTCTAAAATTTGACAATTTTTGCACATGTTAGTCTTGTGCATCCACAGGGAAATGTGTTATTAAAATGCATGAAGGACTAATATAACAGCTACCTTTCTGCACTTTATTTGCCAGTGCATTCTAAGCTTGTTTTGCCTGCTTGAATGGGCCTGTTTACTTTTTTTTTCAGAGTAGAACTTGTGGCATACATTGTACATCCTTTTCAAGAGTGTATACTTTGCACTAGCCTAAATATACCAAAAAAAAAAAACCATGTTTAATGTGGTTATCAGCCTATACCAATGTCACCTGAAAAAACAGGCCTATGGCCAATGTAAACCTGTGTACAATGGGTACCACACAGAACAACCAGAAGACACTGCTGTATGGAGTTTTAACTCTTTATTGAAGAGTACCCAGAATGAAGTTACCTGAGTGGACTTGTGAACCATGTGGATGAAGTCCAGCAGTGGAACCCATACTAGTACCTCATCCTGCACCACTTCTCTTGTGTATGTTTCCAGCTTAAAGAGAAAGTTAGGTTTTCAATCATATATCATGATGACATGAGTGCCTTCCTATGGGCACTCACTAGTATTTCTGTTGTTTTATAAAATGCTTGAACCTTGAATACTTTTGTAATTCTGAAGCAGTTGCTGTATATTGTATATTTTAGAATTCTGAACATCTTTTGCCCTCCCATACAGTTTAAAAATAGACTCACTCGGCTGTGAACAATGTGCATCTGACTACCTGTGGGCTACCAACTCTGGAGTGATCACTTTTTTCTTTTGGGCATGGAATCCATCAGAATTAACCTCATTCCATACCAGTCCCTCACAACTCTCTGATTCCTCCATATTTTCATTGATTTAGCATAGAGATTGCACATTGACATTCTTTGTAATTTTCATTCAAGTTCCAGCATCCTGGGCCTCAAGTTGGTGGTTTTCACATCATCTCATCAAGTGTTTCTGAGTTCTCAAAAGAGTCAAAGTATGTGGGCTATGATTCAGAGTTCCAGGGCAGTTTGAGTATGTTGGTATTACTGCAACAAAAACTAGAACAGACTGATTTTCCAACAGAAAATCAAATGTCTCCCGGTGGCCTAGATACATAATCCTACCAAGTTTCATCAAATTCTGTCAAGTCCTTCAAGACTTATCGCACGGAAACCAAGTGTTGAAGAACCTGAACAATAACAACAACAACAACAAGCAGAAGAAGCGGAAGAAACCGGCATGTGACCTTGAGAATTCGCTCAAGGCCATCCAAATAGAATCCCAACCTAGGTCTTGCCTACATACATAATCCTACCAAGTTTCATCAAATTCTGTCAAGTCCTTCAAGACTTATCGCACGGAAACCAAGAGTTGAAGAACCTGAACAATAACAACAACAACAACAAGCAGAAGAAGCGGAAGAAACCGGCATGTGACCTTGAGAATTCGCTCAAGGCCATCCAAATAGAATCCCAACCTAGGTCTTGCCTACATACATAATCCTACCAAGTTTCATCAAATTCTGTCAAGTCCTTCAAGACTTATCGCACGGAAACCAAGAGTTGAAGAACCTGAACAACAACAACAACAACAAGCAGAAGAAGCGGAAGCCTACCAAGTTTCATCAAATTCCATCAAGTTCTTCAAGACTTATAGCACAGAAACCTATTTCATAAAACTGACCCTGTGACCTTGAAAATTTAGTCAAGGTCACCCAAATATGATCCCAACCTAGGTCTTGCCTAAATATATATTCCTACCAAGTTTCGTCAAATTCCATCAAGTTCTTCAAGACTTATTGCAAGGAAACCAATTTCACATAAATGACTGTGACCTTGAAAATTAAGTCAAGGTCAGCCAAATACAAAGCAAACCTAGGTCTTGTCAAGATACATAATCCTACCCAGTTTCATCAAATTCCATCAAGTTCTTCAAGACTTATCGCACAGAAACCAATTTCACATAAGTGACCCTGTGACCTTCAGAATTCGCTCAAGGTCATCCAAATAGAATCCAAACCTAGCTCTTGCCTAGATACATAATCCTGCCAAGTTTCATCAAATTCTGTCAAGTCTTTCAAGACTTATCGCACGGAAACCAAGTGTTGAAGAACCTGAACAACAACAACAACAACAAGAAGCAGAAGAAGCGGAAGAAACCGGCACTAAAACAATATGTCCCCCGGCTTCCATCGGGAGACATAATAAACCAATTGCAAGTAGAGGGGCACTGGGATTGCTGTAGCAGGTAATGTTGCCATGTTGCCCGCCAGTAACACCCCCCCCCCCCCACCCCCACCCCCGTTTTGAGATCCCTGCATTCTGTCACTCCCATCAGGGTAGCTACTGTGATTGCAGCTTTTTTTTTTTTTTTTTTTGCTTATCATGTTGTCTACTACAGTCTTCCATATTGATGTTTGTTTAAGTGCCTGTACTAGCAGGGTAACCTGATACACAGCCAGGAAGTACACTGTTCAATACCTACAGAGGTAGACTTGCTGTCCTTGACCTCTGTGACCTCCCGCCACCATGTGATGGTGTTGGGTGGCGTCTGGTGGCTGATCTCATATTTGACCTGAGCTTCATTCCATGCAGACAAAACTGTCGGCCCAGCTGGACCTTGAAGGAAACCTGGATGTACCACTGCCGTGATGAACTGTGAACACACAAAATGTAGCATTTTTTTGAGCTGGCATACTGAACACAGTGGTGAATACAGGAACAGCAAGATACAAATTAAATGAGTTAAACGACTAAGGCAAGTAGCCGTGGTGGTAAGGAGGCTAACCTAAAAAAAAAACAAAAACATACAAATTGAGGTATGCAAAATGAATACAGGAAAGCTACACTTGGTTCAGGTCCAGCTATGGTATCTTGTCAATTACAGATTAATAGACCAAACAGGGAGTTTTAACTGTAACTCTAAACATAAACATTAAATTTATTCTTGGTCACAATTCATATCATAAATTATATATCTAGGATGGCAGTGAATCAAGCAAAGAACCGTTTCCATTTTTTTTTTGGTCTGAAAATGTGACAATGCCAAAAATGGAAAATTATGTGAGAAGGCAGAATGACAAAGACAAGGAATTCCCAAAGGGACATGTAAGATTCTGTAGCTTTTGTAGCCCTTGTTACTGTGAGGTATCTGTTTGTAACCCTTCTTTTAAACCTGGTTAATTGTTTGTAACCTTGTTACCATTTGTAACCATTTGTTACCGGAGCTGGGGGGTAATATCAAAGACTGAGACAAAAAATTTTGGGACCTTGTTACCCTATTGTACCCGGTTACAAAATATAGAGAAGTTTTATTTTTGTTACCTTAGCGCCTCATTGTAACCAGTTACAAAATATGGAGGGGTTTGTTTTCACTGGGCAGGTGCAGGAAGTGATTGCTCCTGCCATGATGCCGTTGTTCTGGAGATCAGTATCCTTCAACATGGTTAGCTTTATTTTGATGAATACTAATGCTTACAAAGTAACATATTACAGTCACCGAGAAGTATTTCATTCATGTGAACTGAAAACTTTCTGCCCAATACTGACTGGTGGTAAAGCATCCAGAGGCCACAAACTTCAGTTTCAAAGTTCTGAAGTTTCAACAAGTCAACTCAACTTTAACATGGGTGCAAGTGCACACTGAAAGTTTATCACAAATAATGGTTTGATGACTTAACATGCTCATTTGCTGGCAGTTTAGTTGACACCATTACCAGGAGCAGAACTATGCTGAAATACTGATCCAGTTTGGGTGAAAAACTCACTTTCGAAGACAGTGACAATGTAGCCGGGCCATGTGTAACATCCATGGAAATGTTTACGGGTTCAACTACAGATTCTACCAAAGTTATGTTAGATGCTGCACTTTTTTGACCCACAGGACGGGACATTAATGTGGATGACAGTGTTAGAAGCTGTGGGGTTGGTGCAGAACAAATAGACGAAGAGGCCCTCCAACAGTCAACAGCACTGGGAGCAAACAGAATTTTAAAACATTTCTTTTTGCTGACCCATGCTTGCCTCATGTAGTTGTTTATTGACTGGAGACTTTTGTGTCTGCAGAGCTGAGCAATTACATCATGTGCCAATCCTGTCAGTAGCTCTGTGGTACAGTGTAACTGTGTGCACATTGTGCTACGGATATAGCCTTCAACTTGACCTTTGACACTCTTCTTTCCAAAGTTGGAAAAGCCATTCCAAACAAGGAAGAGAAAGTAGTTCCAAGTTTTTAGCAGTAGCACATGGACTTTAATAGGTGAATGTGGAATAAGTTATCCTCCTCTCTAAATTTTCCTGTTTTAGAGGCAAATACAGCTATGATTACTGGATAATCATCTTAGCTTTTTCTGTTCTGAAAACAACCAACTATAGTAACCACTGGGTCAGTTTTTACCTTTAGGCACTCAGTGGGTTTTGCACTTTTTACAGCATCGTGAAGAGCTCTCTTCTTGGCTTGCTCCTGCTGTTTCTGGGTTTTTCTTTCTTCGCGTTCTCTTGCTTTGTCAGCTTTTAACCTCTCCTTTTCTGCTTTCTTTAACTACAACAACATAAAGGAAAAAAGGAAAGATGGCATCCAGATTTATGAACATGTACGACAGAATGATTGAACATTTCCTTCCAGTAAGTTACATACAAGGACAATCAAAGCCCACATGAGAACAGAGGAACAAGAACATGCCTGAAATGATGGTCGAAAGTCAAACTGACCAAGCGAAGACAAACTTGCAGAGAATCGAGCACAACTAAACCTATCACATACAGCTGACTTCGACAACCACTTGAAGATTTTTTAACGGGAATGTGTTTTATTTCTTGTACCACTGCAAATGCTGATAACTTCACATTTGCCATAGGACAGCAGTCCTGCAAACAAATGTCTCATGAAGTTTCCTCTCTGTGGATGCCAGCTCAGACATGAGCTTAGAGGCCATGTCTATGAGACGCTGTCTATCTGCTGTCATAATGTGCTTGTTCCCACATCCGGTTTTGTGCCTAGTCGTACCAACATATATATTTTTGTAAATTAAACATTTCACTCATCATATGACATTATTTCAACACTTTTTTCTCTTCTTTTGTCCTTATTGGTAATACCTATCACTTTTTAACAAATAACACAAATAAAATTATTAAACAGCCGGAAAAAGAATAGGCAGGACATGACAGACAGGAACATAGATACCTATGCTAGAAAACTATTGTTCTGGCATGTCCATCTAGGAAGATTCAATAAATGTAGGGAACGCAACCTTGATTTAAAGATATCTTACTTCCATTTAGAAATTCTTAAAATAGATTTAGAGATCTCTCTAAATCCACCTAGAGGTCCCTAAATTGATTTTGAGATACATTTATATCTAAATAGGCTGTATTTAAACACATGTTCAAATGGCTTAGAGATATCTTCATTTATTTATACATGCCAGCAAGTATAAAATATATTAAAGATATCTTTAAATCAACTTTGAGAGATCTTGAAATCCATTTAAAGTATATTTAAAGACAACTGATTTAGTGATATCTCTAAATAATTGGAGGTATGTCTAAACACTGAATAACCCAAGAAACAGCACGTAATATAATATATATATATATATAATACATATATATATATATGTATATATACAGTGAAAACTTGTTATAATGACACCATGTGTTCCCTTAGAAATGTGTCAGATAACAGAACATGTCAGATAAAGGAATCAAACAACAAAGAGAATGAACTTTTGTCATTCAAAACTTTTCATTATAATGAATATTTTTTTTTTTTTTACCGAAAGAGATCACCAGAACTTGTCTTATGTCAAAAAATTACAAAAAGCCTCTTCCATCTACGGTCTAGTCCCATCAGATTTACTTATTATAATGAATATGCTGGATATCTGAGTGTCGTTATAATGAGGGTTCATTGTGTATGTATATATACAGTAAAACTCTCCAACCGAACACCTCTATATACCGAACACCATTTCTTGGTCCCAAATACATTGTATATACTTCCAATGTAAGCAAACCTTCATATACCGAACACTTTTTTCCGGTCCCAACAGTGTTCAGTACATGTATAGGGAGGTTTTACTGTATGTGTATGTATATATATAGCACTTATCATTAAACATAAATTCCCTGAAAAGCTTTAATAGTATTTAGAGTAAAGATTAAAATGCCACAAAAATCATCTTTGTCCCAGCTGTTTCCTAGGAATAACCATAAATGTAGACATGGAGGTTCCTTCCACTAACTCTTATGTTTATACAACCATGTTGCACACAGAGGGACTTGAAAGGCTGAGATGGACTCTGCTTACCACAAAGTTTGATGTGTACATCATTTTGTCACACGTTAGGAAGTTTTACATCACATATGGCTGTTTTTGAAAGCCACTCTCTTGCAAAGAGTGACCACTCTTGCCACCTTAAGAAGAAAGAAAGTGCAATAAAAAATACAACAGTAAAGTTGCAATAATTTACCTCTGCCTGTCGCTTAGCTTCAGCCATCTCCTCTGGTGATCGCTTGTTCCTCTTCCTTGTCACACCTACTGTTGAGACACTATCCTGACTATGGAGTTCATCTGAAGTACATGTATGTTTCTTGTCATCAGTTGTAGTGGCCACTGATTCCTGAGACACAGTGGAAGCCAGATCCTCTGACCTATAAGAAATACCTGACACAGCAGAGCTCTGAGAATCTGTTATTCTTGCAATGCCAGAACTGGAGTCTGTAATTATTTCATTATCCAAATGTTGTGTTTTTGATGTCAGGGAATTATTAGCAATTCTTTCCTCCCCAAAAAATTGTAAATCATGGACTGTAACTGATGATTCGGTTCTGTGATCAGCTAGATTTTCACTAAAAAAGCCCGGCACAGTTTCCCTAAATTTGCTGCTCAGTGATGGTAAGCTTGACACATCATCTTCATCACTTGAAATTTCATGAGTGTGCGCTAGTGCTCCAGAGGGCATATTAGTAACTTCCTGCACTTCACAGCCATTTTTAGTGGACAATGATACATTTTTTCCCAGCTCATCATCTGAGTCACTGTTTAGATTTATCTCTTGCGTACCCTTTTCCTGCAGATTTCCACTTTGTACCTTTGAAGGTACTGATAGCCCAATGTGTTTCATTGCTAAGTCAGAAGTATCTGAGTACAGATCTTTGTCAGATGCAATTCCTTTGACTGTGCTCTCTGGGGCTGTACCAGCAGTGTCCCTTCTCTGCTTCTCTTTGTCAGGCGACCCTGCAGTGTTGCAAGGCAATGTCCACCTGTCACTGTCTGCCTTAAAACTCCATATGTTGGCTGGTGGAAGATCTTCATCATCACTGGATGCATCAGATAAGCTGGCATACTGATCTCCTGGACAGTCTGACTTGCGAAACTAGAAAAAACAAAATCTTTACATGTTTTCTTACTTTCATTTACTTTTATAAAAACATTCACCACACACATATACCACACATATACAATGCAGCATGCACATGAATGCAAATCATACCACTAACTTTGCCTGTATTATCAACCTCCCCACTCCAGTTAAAGTTAATTTTGATACTAATTTGAGGTCATTTTTGTGATCCGCAAAGGAACTGAATCGTGTAAGGAAAGGTGACCAGGTCACTTGGCTCACAAAAATTAAGCTGCAACTAAAGAGTATACAGTTCCCAAGGGATCGATGGCCGCCATTATGTATAAGCTGCTGAACGAGTAAAGAGACGACAAGAGAGCCAGATGGTAGAAGCTAGGAAGAGTATACATCATGCATGACATGGGATTGGAGCTCAAAAAAATGTTTTAAAGCTTGAACTCTGTCAAATTAGACCAAAAAACTGTTTGCAGTTGCCTCCATAACCATCACAAAATGAAGATACCAACACAAGTATTGCATCAGCAATTTGATTTTAAAGATTATCATCCCTACTGAAATGTAATATTAGCCTAAATGCTGTGATGGAAGTTTATAAACTATTTTCCACTTTTATCATAAAAAAGACCAACCCAGATACTAATCTCAATATGGTGAAAACTAGAAACAAACTATCTATATTATTCAACACTATATGAAACAGTCAACATGCTAACTCATTCCTGGTCAGAGCATGACTGAGTCAATAGCTTTCCTTGGTGTTGACTGGGTGCATTGCTCCAAAGAAAGCTATTGACCTAAATTGTGCCATCATGAATGGTCTTACATACAAATCTTGGCAAAAATATCTTCTAGAAACAAGACATTTAAGTAAAAACATTAAGGCAGATGAATATTCACATACTGGCACTTTTGGGTGATTTTCAACACAACTTCACAAACAACTGAGGAGTTATATGCACTACACCCTAGATTATATGGACTTGGTGGGCAGTAATCCACCAAGTCTAAAGTGATACGATGTAGTACACTTACACAAATACTTGTCATAAAATAAATGATGTGGAGACATGGCCTTTGACCATGGTTACAGTGCAGTCATTGTAGTTTTATAATAAATGAGCAGCTTGTTGGAGGAAAAAAAAAAAAAGGCATGAGGTCTTGGATCTCTAGCTCGTGAGTCCTTTTGTCTCCGGGTCATTACATGGTGTGTTAGCCCAAAACTTTTCTCGTATCATATTAATTTGAGGTGGAGAGCTGGTATTTATGATAGCTCGGGTTCATAATGAAGCACAGTTGGTGAGCAGTGTCACTTTAATAATTATTATCTTCAGGTACCATGGCAAAATTAACAGTTTACAAATCTGAATTTACAAGGAATTTCTGGTGATTTCCGGTAAATTTTATTTGCAGAATATAATTTCTTAAATACATGCGGATCAGTTTTATGTCTGCCCTGACATTTTTATGTATACATTTCTAGGACGGCTGCCACATGTACTATTGTTCCTTTTTATTAGCACCAAATGCTGAATATTACAGGAAACTGTCATGGGAAAAACACGGGAGGCCAAGTATAATTATTGACAGTTAATGTTCATGGATCTGGCTTCAAAGACGAACATACTTTAATACTATAATCATCATACCTAAGCGAAGATCGAGCCTATACATTCACAGTAAAGCTAACATCTGAAATCTCACTTATCATGGGGGCCTGATCATAGTGCATTCATATGGAGCTGGCGTGATTTTCAATTTGTACTGTGGCTTTCACACCTTTGACTTGCAGGATGCATAAAAGCAACCCGAGGCCCAAGAAGGGGGGTGGAGATGCCCCGAATGATGATTCCACTCCTGATGCTTCAGGCAAACTGCCGAGTCTCATAAAGAGCCCTCTCAGAGATGCTCAGCACAGAGCGTTCCCAGGGCCAGCCTCAAGCCCGCTTTGAGCCGGGGGGGGGGGGGGGGGGGGGGGGGGGGGGGGGTCCCAAGATCGGACAACACGCAGCAGCTGGTGTCTGCACTGGGATCACAACCTCAATGATGGCGGTGAGTTGCCTCAAGAATCATCCATGCCAACCAGACCAACATCATGTCTACAGGGATCAGCCGAATCACTCCCTGGCCCATCTGGGCAACAGACTCAACAATTGTCTGCCGACAGGTCCACACACCAAGGGGTCTCGTAGTCCGATTCTATGCGGCAGCTGGGATCAGGTTCGGGGCTCTCACAGGTTGTGTACCTAGCACCAGATGGGACGGTACAGTACCTCACAGTGCAGAATACAGACTCTGGTGGGTTTATGCCCATTAATCATTCACATGCTCTGGCAAATGCTGGGTCAGCAACATGCACCACGGACACAAGCCCTCACCTGCCACATGTCGCTCCCGAGACTGCAGCATCCAACGCAGCACGGGGCATTGACTTACCAGAACCACCAACATTAGCGCCACGACCAACTGGCTTCAACAGGACAGTGAATCATATGCCCACACTCAGTAGGGCTGGTAAGCAATCTGAACCAGAGGCAGCCATTGCTCCTACACTGCCAGTCCCTCCCACTGACCCCGTCTCCTCCACGGGCTGTATGCTGACCGCTCCCCCTACCGCCCCCCATCCCAGACCAACCTGGTAGCCTAGGGGCATGGTCAGCTCTGGATTCGAATGAAACACTAGAAAATTGTGTGGATAGTGGATTAAAATCTAAAATCATTTCCAAAGGGTATGTTGACCTGCAGCTCCTGCTCCGAGGTTTACATGTAGCTTTCGAGGAGGCAACCTCTGCAGAGATTATGGATCAAGATGGTCAAATCTCCATCAAAGTCACCACTGCAGGAGGAAAGAATGATATAAAAACCTTTGACAAGTGGCTGCAGGCCTTTCTTATCTATGCTTCAGTATACTGCCAGAGTACCCACGTGAGACCCTGTCCACATTCAAGTATATAGACATAATTAGGGATCTGTCGAGGTCCAATCAAAATTGGTATATGTATGACAAACGATTCAGATGGTCAAAGGCAGCACGTGGGTGCCCCTGGCACGAAGTGAGTCAGAGTTCACTGTCCCAATGCGTTCTTTTTCGTCCCTCCAGATCACAGTTGCCAGCATCTCGGGGGAGATCTAACAGATGCCAAGCCATCGCCATTCCCTCCAGTTTCTGCTACATCTACCACGGGGGTAACTTTTGCGATCACAACACCTGTCGGTTCTCCCATAACTGCCCGACATGCAATGGCAGACATAGAGCCACAGAGTGCCGGAGCCAGAATCAGGTCCCACGTGTTAGAGGGGGCAGAGGCGGGGGAAGGGGCAGAGGCAATTTCAACCCCAGTCAACCCCGAGGCGCTGCGCACTGAACTTGAAGGGTATGACACATCAATAAGTCAATTTTTGTACCAGGGGTTCACACAAGGTTTCCAGTTACATTTTGAGGGCGTGAGATGCCAACGTATGTCCCATAATTTGTCGTCAGCCATGGAACACCCAGAGGTGGTTACACAAAAAATTGAAAAAGAACTTCACTTGGGATGCATTGCCGGTCCCTTTGAGAGTATACCATTTAGAAATTTTGTGGTTTCACCTATTGGGTTAGTACCTAAATAAGACCCAGGGAAATTCCGATTAATCCACCATCTATCGCACCCCTCTGGGTCCTCCATTAATGGTATCCCTAAAGAATACACCAGTGTGTCATACCAGAATGTAGATGCCATCACAATGAAAGTGAAACTTGGAATGGGTTGCTTCTTAGCAAAGACTGACATTGCAGATGCCTTCCGAATTTGTCCAGTGCATAAAAATGACCAAGAGCTGCTAGGTTTTTCATGGGAAGGGAAGTTTTATTATGATAAATCGCTCCCAATGGGAGCTTCCATCTCATGCCAAATTTTTGAAACGCTAAGCACTGCCCTCCAATGGATAGGCACAGCCAAGCTTGGGATCATACATATCATTCATATATTGGATGATTACATGATAGCAGATTCTACATATGAAAAATGTAACGAAGACCTTGGGAATTTCGTTGAGATGTGTAAGAACCTAGGAATCCCAATTGCCTTTGAAAAAACTTTTCCCCCATCCCAGGTCATGACTTTTCCTGGCATTGAATTGGACACGGTCCTTTTTGAGGCCAGGCTGCCATCTGACAAATTGGAAAAATGCAAAACCTTGATTGCAGACATGTTACCAAAAAAGAAAGTAACGCTGCGAGAGCTACAGTCCATCTTGGGGACCCTTAACTGGGCATGCTCTGTCATAATCCCTGGTAGAACTTTCCTCCGTCGTCTGATTAACCTGACAATGAACATACAGCAGCTTTGGCACAGAATCCGCCTATCTTTAGAAGCAAAGGAGGACCTGCGAGCTTGGAAAGGTTTTTTTGGGCTCATTTAACGGTAGGACTTTCTTTCTGGACAGGTTCTGGACAACAGACGAATGTCTTGAACTGTTTACAGATGCGTCTCAAACTTGGGGTTTTGGTGCAGTCTTGGGGAAGCAATGGTTTAGGGCAGAGTGGCCAGCCACATGGCGTTCCTTCAATATAACCATCTTGGAATTCTACCTAATTGTCCTCGCTCTGAAGGTCTGGGGTTTGGCACTATGCAACAAGAGAATAGTGATAAGAACCGACAATATGGCATTGGTTCATGCAATTAACAAAGCTACATCAAAAGAGAAAGCAATGATGGTCCTTATGAGGGATTTCATAGTAACTTTCATGAGGTTAAATGTGATGTGGAAGGCACGGCATATCAGTGGGTGTACAAATGTGGTAGCTGATAAACTTTCCCGTGGTGTTAACTTTCAGGCTATCCAGACACTGGCCCCTTGGCTCAACCAGCAGATGACAACAATCCCATTGGTACTGCTACCTGAGGCCTGGAAGATCAGCTAAGCCAAATCTTGACACATTCATTGGCCAAGTCCACACAGAGAACTTATGCCTTTGCACACCACCATCTTAATTTGTTTCTGGCACAAACTAAGCTGACTTTCCCTTTGTCACCCACTGGCATGGCGTTATTCATCACCTTCCTCAGCTGTGACTTGCTGTGTAAATTCATTACAATAGCTCTGCCAACCCTATCCTTGTCAGTTTATGAGAAAGTTATGTACAAGGCCATGTTTACAACAGCAATTTTTGGCTTGTTCCGCATAGGGGAACTGTGTGCTGTGTCACAGGACCAAGCATATACTTTACAATGGGAACATGTACAGCATAGGATTCAGCCAGAGGGCTACATCCTCAATATTACATCGTACAAGTTTTCGAAAGGTGAAGTAGCCCGTATCATGTTAGGTCACCATCCCAATATCCACATATGTCCAGTTCTCAGTCTGAAAGATTATCTGTCCCACCGAGGACCTGGTAATGGCCCCTTATTCTGTAAGGAGAAAGGGAAAGCAATTTTACAAGAATTTTCAAGTGTTCTAGCAAATGTATTAAAGGCTCTTTACTTGAACCCCTTGAATTACAAGGGCCATAGTTTCCGCATTGGAAGAGCCACTTATGAGGCCCAACTAGGTATGTCAGATGCGGAAATTATGCGACTTGGGAGATGGAAATCCAACGCATTTCGGAAATACATTCGCTACTAATCACTAACTTCCGCCTTCTTTCCAGCTTCGGGTGGGGAGACTCTTCAGACAAAGCCTGAAGTGTCTATGGCGCGTTGGCCCACAAATTCATGGGCACATAAAACATGTAATAATATTCATTGTGATAATTTGATATATTAATTGTGCTATATTATATATTTGATATATTAAAAGGACTCCATCTCCCATAATACCATGTGTTGTTATTTTATGGTAAGTTCCCATGAATCCTCAGCCGGAGTATGGCTCATAAATAACCAATTAAGTGCCTTAATTGGGTTTATGGGTACGCAGGCGCAAAGTGCGTTTCCGGCCATGATCGGAAACGTGCGGTCACGTGGAGGACATGGCCAATCAGGGCTGTCTTTGGATAATCCAGCAGAAAGTGGGCTCTACGAGAGTCATTCACGTCTACATTCTCCGCTAAGAAGGACGTATAACTTTTAGTTGGGAAACCCAACGGTTAAAATTTAAATTGTAGATATAAGGATTCATCTTATATTACGTGGATGCATCCAGTTTAGTATAAAGTTGGCTTTTTCATCACAAGTTGTTAAACCGCCTCCTCCCTCCTCCTACCACTTCAATATGAGTGTTCTCAGTGTACTTGTCTTAAATGCTGGTTTCAAATGATCTGCAATTGACTGATTGTATGTACGCGGCCCCTTGGGCCCACAAATTCATGGGTACATAAAACGTTATAATATTCATTATGATAATTTGATATATTAATTGTGCTATATTATATATTTGATATGGCGCGTTGGCCCACAAATTCATGGGCACATAAAACATGTAATAATATTCATTATGATAATTTGATATATTAATTGTGCTATATTATATATTTGATATATTAAAAGGACTCCATCTCCCACAATACCATGTGTTGTTCTTTTATGGTAAGTTCCCATGAATCCTCAGCCGGAGTATGGCTCATAAAAAGAGTTTAAAAGCCAAATGGTGTATATTTGCTTTTGGTAAATCATGTGGAACTCGGGGCATCCTGTCGTACTGTCACACAAAAATGTGACGCAGGCACTAAAAAGGCAACAGGGCAATGTGTGAACTTATTATATTGAAGTCCTAAAATTCACTAATATGTCTTTGACAGCATAGATTTGAGAGAACACAGAAAGTACATAAACTTGCATGTATTTGAGCGTCAGATGCATTCAAGACACTATGGGTGCCTCATTGTAAGTTTATCTTCATTGCCAAGAGGGGGTCATGGCCCCTCCCATTCACCCCCCCCCCCCCCCACACTTTCTAGCTTCCCTTTGACATCTCAGGTGCTACACTTCCTGATGCATGGTCCAAAAGTTCGATACCCCATAATTGCATCAAAACTTACCATAGTCTTATCACTTTCACAAACTTACATTATCTTTAGGCAGTTAAAATTCTGTTAAATTTTCATGCAATTCTGTTAAACAGTTCTGAGGAGGTTGAAAATAATCTTAACACACAAATTGCAAAAATAGGGATTAATTGCAGTGCCCCTCAGTGGCCAAAATATGAAGTATGTGACCCCAAATGACATCAAAGTAATAGGTCAAGTAATTCATGAGAAGAAGAAATTTTGACTTTAAAAATAAAATAAAATAAAATTTATACAAACTAGACATACCTTCAATGCAAAGCATTGATTGAAGGGTCTGCCATTTGCTGAAATTTGGTCATGGTAGCACCAAAATTCAATCAGTTAATCTTGCCAGGTAAGATAAACATATTGCCAAATTTGAGCAAAATACATGGAGGCATTCTGTACATATCTTGGTAACTAGAATGTGCACATGTGGACGATCAACCCGAAAACATAAAGGGTCCCCCCATGGACCCCCCTTAATTATTCCAATCAAACTTTAATTAGAGCATAATACATGGAGGCATTCTGTAGATATCATGGTAACAATCCCTGACAAACATGGAAATAAGCTGCCCTTTGCTCACATTAGGTCATCACTGGTCATGATGACACCAAAATCTAATCAAATCATCCTGGCATACAAGATAACCACACTATAAAATTTGAGCAAGATACATGGAAGCATTCTGGAGATACTGCAGTAACGAGCCCTAGCGAACATACAATTAGGCTGCCATTTGTTCAAATTAGGTTATGGTGACACCAAAATCTATATCAGTTTATCTTAGCATGCTAGATAAGCATACTGCCAAATTTGAGCAAAATACATTGGAGTTTTCTGGAGATATTGTGGTAAGGAGCCCTAACGAGCATGTAATTTAACTGCCATTTGCTCAAATTAGGTCATGATGACACCAAAATCTAATCAGTTCATCTTGCCAGGTAAGGTAAGCATATTGTTGTGCTGATCGATGTATCACGCCTGTATTACCAGCCTTGATTGCATGTCCAGGCCTCGTTACAGCAGCCACCTAAGTTCAAGCGCAGATCTCAAGATCATTGGCAAGTGACAGACCTGAAAAGCCTGACTCCTGTGCCCAAAGTTTCTGCCACCTCCAAGCACTCCTTAAACAAGGTAGGTGATTGATTCTAATTCATGCAAACACAACACTGATGTCAGAAGTTTCAACAGATCACCTGGTGCAATAATTTTGTCGGTTTTTTGACAAAATACGGACATCAAAATTGACGGTCATTCTGGTGTGATAGACACACATGCAGAAGATTTCTTACTCGGAAGATTGTCGTGTATCAAGATCATAATTTCATTGCTTCCAGTACGTTTTTCTGTGCTGTGTGTTCCTGAGGTGGTTTCATGGTCCTGGAAATGATAAAATTTTATAGCAATTGTGGTTGGACTTTTTTTGAAAATTATTGTCAGTACAGACAGAAAAAACAAAACAAAAAACATATAAATTTCCTGCAGCATGACGTTCTTGATTGTTTTCATGAGAAATAGTTTCTAAAAAAAGGAATGAGACAAATCATTTCTCTTTCACTCTTGCATATTTTAAACAATAATATTCTGATTGCTGTGTTGAAGCAAATTGTGTTGTGGAACAATTTTGTTACATTTTGTGTTGTATTCCAAGTGTTGTTCGAAAAGTAAATAAAACTTGTATGCAGATTCAACATTTATGAAGCAATAATACACAGCAGATAGAACATTGTTTTTTGGGGTTTTTTTTGGTGTCCTCCTATGTTGACTTGAAACAATATATTGATTATGTACATATTTACTTATTGGTTTGCAAACAGTGATTTTTAATTGTGAGGGATCACTGTAGTTACATTTTACTTGCATACATATTCAACTTTCTCATTTGTGACAGACTTTCTGTTACAATCATTCTTTGTGAATTTACATTGGAAAAACATGTCTTTTCTATATGTCAACCACATTTATTAACGAGGCTTCTGCTGAGGATTTGAAGGTGTTGTGGAATATTGGCAGGGTAAAGTCCAAGTTTATAGCTCAAAAATGTCAACAACTGGGTGGTACATTCACAAGGGAAACTTTGTTGGGCATCACTGAGCACAAGATTGGTGCTATGTTTGCAACCTTGTGCAACGAAGGTAAAGTAGACTTTGGACATAGTACCGCCATACAATGGACGGAGCCCATGATGGAGAAGCTTTTGAAGTGCCAGACAGATGCCAATGTGTTCATGCAGAGGAATGTACCAAGGATACTGTTGACAGAATTGATTATTTGGGCAAGTCTACTGGTGATAGCGTGGCTAGATTGGCAGCAAGCATCACTGATTTGTTGGAAAGAACCGCAGTGTTGGAAACTTGGCAGGATGAGCATGTTGGAGGTGATCAATTTGTGGATGTACCTTCCCATTGATTTAGATTGATGGTACAGCCAGAGCAACTTCTGATGGCACCACCACCCATGTCACGCAAAATTAAATAAGTCACACGTGATGTTAAGCCAAGTCTGCGTAGTAACGCATTGAGTGCTATTGATGATTTGACTACAAATGTATATGGTGGGGCAGTGAAGGGACATTGTCCAGATAACCAACTGGATAGGTCAGTGAAGACTCCAGGTAGTAATGTTGCCAGGTGAAGTGCTTGGGTGGGGCCTTCTCCGCCCAAGGCTTCAACATTTGATGTAGATCAGGATTGGAGGCCTTTCTACCTCCACTTCGAACATACGGCAAAGAAGTATAGGTGGTCAGATATGGAAAAATTGGACAGACTAGTTGAAGCTTTGAGGGATAAAGCTCTCAAATTTTAGAGCTCGATCAGGGACAATGATAGGGAGGATTATAGCAAGTAGACACCTAAACTCAACAGTCGTTTGGGCACGCGAGATCCACCTGGGACCATCTGACGTCGATTACAAACTCCTAAACAGCGAGAGGGTAAGACATTAGAAGAACTGACTGAGTGATGTCAGCAGTTGACAATGGATGGATTCCCAAATGGTGAGGAAAGTTTTTTTGGATTCCATAGCTGTAGATTCATTTTTGAAGGCAGTGTCTGATAGGAAAGCAGCTGCACAAGTTCTGAGCCAGGATCCAGCAACTTTAGAGGAGGCAATAGCTTCCCTTAAGGACAGGTAAGACACCAAAACCTTTACATGGCTGATTTAGAGATTTTAACCTTTTTACAATATGATTGTCCTTTCTATTAGTTGTCAAAATTTCAAGCTTTTAACTAAAGTAGAAATATGAGAAAACTGCCAAAAACCACACAGGCATGTGGTCATCGGAACGTCAATGTGTCATTCTTTTGGTTTTCAGCCACCAAACAGCACAATGCCACCCGTCAATCATACTTAACAGCCTATCACTTGGCTGCAGGTAGCAACGGCCCATGGCAAAAGGAGAGTGGTATCACGGCGGCAAGCCAAAAGCATGTTTGCGGGCAGGGAAAAGATGTAAACATGCTAACATATCATAGCCTTAGCAGATTATTTTATATGTATCTTGCTTGTTTTGCGTTCTAATGAAGGGAGACTTTGATAAATCTTCAAGAGGAGCGGGAATCATCAGACGATGTTCCTTCAAAGGCCATGCCACGATGGACTACCCCAGTGGTCCTGCACACCAAAGACAGGCGGGGATAAATGGCACTTCAATCAACAATATCCAGGTACATAATACTATTTTATTGAAACCCAGGGATGAAGAAATAAAAGTACAAATAAACACATCGCAATAAGCATTAACGTGAACAGACGAGAAAACACACAAAATAGCGTTACAAAACTCTGGTTGGAAAGAGAAATGAAACACATTGAGAAAAGAACTACAAAACAATGACAAACTAACTAAGTAAAGTGTACAGACAAGTCTAATAATATTCTGTGGCACTCCGTTTCTTTGCCGCGGTCCTGAAGTCTAAGAAGCTAACTACATAAAGTATCAGATAGGAGTGAATACAATAAAATGCTATCCCTAAAAACGGGATGAAGAGGTAGGGGGCAGCAGACCAACCCCGCCATCCGTCCACTTACCACGAGCGGCCATAGGCCGCCCCACCGAAGCAAGGCAACACAACTTGTTGCCAGGCTTGAGGTCACGGGACCCGAAGGGCCGCCTCCATGACGTCACGCTTTGAAACCAGCTTGTCGCTGTCGCCGTTTGACAGATCGCTGAATAATGTTTTCCCTACTTCAAAGGCTCTTTTATCCATGGGATTGGCCAAAAATTGATTGACCTCACCTAATGTTAAGGGACAATGTTTTCTACGTTTTGTACAAATATCACCTCAACTTGAGCAAACGGTATTGTTTCAGAGGCAAATGATCAACATCAAAGGCCTTTGAAGCTTTTTTTCTCAGAAAGGATAATAGGAAGAGAACCCCACCTAAGAATGGTTATTCCAAGAAAACGGCTGGTCGAAATTTAATTTGGTTAACGGCTTTTGATTCTGTAATGTCTGAACTGTAAAAACAATTCAGTAATTTTCTAAATTTCGCTTAATGTTCTTTTTTTTATGAAATGAACAAAATGAACATCTTGGAAATCAAAGGGAAAACTGAAACGTCAAACTTTGAGGATAGATAACAGAAAAACTGAACCATACATAAAAAATCACAGGATCTTTTTTTGTTGCCAATATGTCAGGATTAAGATGCAAGTGTAATTATGATTTTATCACACATACATAGTGACTTATATCAACATTTATGGGCAGATGCTTTGCGGTCAACTTTTAATTGTTTATTCAACAATTAACATTACAGACACCCAAACACGGGACATATAAATTCTTTGGAGTATGACGATTACACACACATATGATATGTTATCCTAACGCAAATACATTTTGAGCTAGGATTGATTAAAGTGGGATTTATTTTTGGTGTCTTACCTGTCCGTAAGTTAACTATCCACAGCCATGAGATAGTTATGGGAATTCCAGTCCCAAGTTTTACATGAGACAGATACCCGATGAAGAGCATCAGGTCAGGGCATTGTTGTATCAGCCACAGAAGCCCCGAGTGTCTTGGGCCGATCAAAACAAGGAACACAGACAAGAATTGGACAAGATACTCAAAGGAAATCAGGAAACCATGAAGGGTTTGTTGGAGGAAAACATGTTTTATGGCATCGCTGTTGCCTGGAAAATCAATGGCTGACAGCAAAACAGTTGTTGAGTCCCCTTCTAGAAGATTCAATATGGCCTCTGTGCAATGTCATGGGTGTCAGGAATATGGACATATGATCAAGGATTGTGAAAAAAGATCTGAGGGGTCAATAGCCAGGTCACCACCATCCTCCCCCATGTTTCCATGGAAGACGAGTTCCCCACCCATGTTCCCAAGAAGGATGAGTTTGCTGCCAAAAAAATTATAGGCAGGGTCAGAACAGGTCGTCAACTTCTGTCCCATTGTTTAAGTAGCGACCATTTTGTTTCCTCACCAGCATTGAAGAAGATGGACATGCTGACTTCTGAGAATCATCAGTTTTCATCACCAGTTGGGTTGAGAGAAATAAATATAAGATCCATGAACAGTGGTGTGAGTATGATGGTTTCTGTTTGTGTTGAGGATGTGGATTTTGATGGAGTTGTAGACTCAGCGGCACAGGTAACAGTCATGAACGAGGAATTGTTTCATCGTCTCAAAGTGAGACCAAAGGTTTTGGAAGAAGTGAAGCTAAAGGGGGCAGCCAAAGAAGGAACAATGTTGGCCAAACAAGTCCAAAATGTACCGTTAGTGTATGGATTCTGGTGAAGTATGGGAGATTCTGGACGAGACAGGGAGTGAAATCAGCAATGAGGACTCAATTCCTCCAATGAGCGTTTCCTCTAATCAGAGGAAGGGAAGACAATACCCAGTGTGCCCAAAACGGGAGTCACATGTAAAGTGCCATGTCTTCTGGGATCATTTTCTCTTGTATATTTCACCTGAGACAGCTTGTTGGGGATGTGGGAAGCAAGAGGCACAAGTGTAAAAGATGGCATTACATCATGTGGCAGAGCACTAGAGTACCATGCTGCTTCGGGGAGAGAAATTGGAACTCTGGGTGAAGTTTATGCAGGGGGTACTTTATTTTATTTTATTTTTTTTTTGCACAGAATTTCAAGAAACTCCAGCTGGACTATTGTTCCTGGTGACTAAAAACAACTGGTTTCCAGAAGACATGGCAAGGGTGACTGTGGAGCATGCCTTGTGGAGTTACTACAAGGTAAGAACCAGCCTTCCTGAGCTATGTAGACATCGAGTCTCACTACCCAATCCTATTGCAGCGCTATTTCACCTGCACATATTGTCAGTTTTGCTACGGCAGCTACCAAGTGCCAGAAGGAAAGCTTTCAAAGTGCTGAAGCGGATGGCAGAAGATACCGCATCACAGGGTCCTCCAGAAGTTTATACCATCGCAGACAGTCACTTCCATCTTGCGGAGTTGCGGCAGGGTTGTGAAGTTGACTTCCTAGCAGGCAGTCTTGGATCAAAAGCCAACAGTGGACGAGCCATAGCTGTTGCTATATTCTGTTATCCCTTCCAGCATGTTCTCCGAGAAGCAAGATCTATCTAGGCTGGAAAGGAACCCTGAGCAGGAGAAAGTGATAGCTTTACGAGAGATTGGGGTTGATTATAGCAGTGGAGTGAAACTGAAGGACAAAGTTTGCCAGCTTCCGCTTCTGAAGAAGGTGTTGCCATTGGCCAGAAAGAAAAATGTGCCTGTCATTATTCATTGTATGGGGGAAGGAGCATTACAGGATTGTCTGCAATGTCTTCAGCCGGTGTTGGATAAGAATCACCCCATTCATTTCTATCGTTTCGCCACATCAGTGGATGAGATGGAATTGGTCTGCAAAGTATTTCCTGCAGCTAAGTTTGGGTTCACTGCTAAGGTTATGGATCTGATTCTGAAGGATGATGTCATCATGGATCTTGTAAAGAAGTTGCCATTGCAGAAAATACAGTTAGTCAGATGCTCCTTTTCTTTATCCATATACTGTAGTTCTAGAAATTTTCGCGCTCGATTTAATTTCGCGCTTTTCGCGCCACCACCTAATGCGCGAAAATAAGTTGCATTGTATTTCACTACATTGTTTCGCATTGGATTGCGCGAAACTAAAATCCACGAAACTTCTGTAATTTCAGAAAAAAATGAGTTTGCGCGAAATTAAACATGCGCGAAAATGTCCAGAACTACAGTACTTTTGAGGACAAGACCCGTTATAGCAACCCAGGTATGGTGTTGGAGATCGCAGATGTATAGGGAAAATAAAGAATCTTCCACTACATATCATCTACAGGGTCACTCTCCAGAATACAGTCCAGCTGTACAGAGTCTCCCCATAAAGTATTTGTTTGGTCAGAGACAGGGCTGGAACCTGACTCTGTAACCATTTGTGCATATTTGTTATTGAACTTGCTGATTTATTTATCCTGTTGGCATAAAATGTTAACATTTTTTTTCCATATCTTTCAGATCCACACCTGTACCACCAGAGGATGGGCTCTAACTGCATGTTTTGAGAAGCAGTGGTGTTTGCTTAGTGTCCAGGGTTTGATTACTGTAGTTCTAGAAATGTTCGCACGTGTTTAATTTCACGCAAACTTGATTATTCCTAAAATACAGAATTTTTGCGCATTTTAATTTCGCACAATCCAGTGCTATACAATATGGTGAAATACAATAAAACTTACTTTCGTACATTTTAATTTTGTGCTTCAGGTGGTAGCAGGAAAAACGGGAAATTTATTCAAGTGCGAAAATTTCTGGAACTACAGTATTTGCATGATGGATGCTGAGGCTGGATTCATTTGTAAATATATCTCTTGATGGATGAATTTGAATCTGGGTTTCAGGTACAGAATGTTGTTTTTGTATGAATTGGTATCACGAACAGTTATGGTGAGCTGGTTAAATCTATATGTACTAGTAATATATTTGTACATTCTTTGATATTCTTCTCTTGCACAAAGCCAGGGAACAGGGTCCTCATTGTTTGCAGTGCTCATGCAGTGGTCTCTGCAGGTTTATTTCACAAAGGCAGGGCAGTTTGATCTGAAAAGGGCAACTTGTAAACGCAGGTAGAAACCACATAGGGCACCTCAAAAGTAATGTTCTAGATAAAATAGTGTATCATTCACACAAAACTGCAGAAATTGTTGATACAATGTAAGTACATAAATTATGGTAAAAATACTGCTTTTAATATATTTTCTTTGAATTCAGCTTACATTCTGAAGATTTGTTGTCAAATTAAAGAAATATGCCATAAACCATCAAAGCATGATGTATGTTTCAAAGAAAGAGGACAGGGAGCAAAATAAAAAAGGCAGGGAGCAAAGAAAAAGGGCAGGGAGCAAAAGAAAAGGGCAGGGCAAATCTCCCTTCTATTTTAAGCTGCAGAGACCACTGTCATGAGCATGGGGTTGTTGCATGGGGATTTTTTTGGATATTTCATATTCACATATTATAATACTGGATATCTCTGGATCAGTGACTTTCTTCCAAATTGTATATAGCTATCTCTTTAAAACCGGGGAGAATGTTGTGCTGATCGATGTATCACGCCTGTATTGCCAGAGCCTCCATTGCATGTCCAAGCCTCGTTACTGCAGCCAGCCAAGTTCAAGTGCAGATCTCAAGATCAGTGGCAAGTGACAGACCTGAAAAGCCTGACTCCTGTGCCCGAGGTTTCTGCCATGTCCAAGCGCTCCTGGAACAAAGTACGTGATTGATTTTCCTTCCTCCAATACAACAATATAACCAAATTTGTTCAAAATACATGGAGGCATTATGTAGATGTCATGGTAATGAGAATGTGAACATCCAGAGGGACATTCAGACAGACTTACAGACAACCTGAGAACAGAAAGGGTTCCCCCTATGGGGCACATCCTTAAAAATATCGTATCATCCTCATCAAAGCTGACAGAGGCCCACAACAGCATCTGTGTGTAAAATCATAGCATTTCATACAGCCTATGACAATATTGCAATATTATATATGCACTTTATTGCCACTTGTGTGTTCAGTAATGCACTTACCAACACATGGTCCCAATGTTTGATGTCCCATAGCTTTCTCAAAAATTAACATGTCCTCATTATTATTTTCTCAAACTTTCACCAACTTTAGTCTGATTATATTCTGATAAAATTGCATGCAATTCTGTTGAGTCATTCCAAACAAGTTGGAAATAGCCTTAACACTCAAAAATTCATTTCAAAACAAATAAAAAAAAAATTGCAGTGCCACCTGGTCACCAAAATGTGATATATGTGAGCCCAGGTGACCCTGTATGCAATATCAAAGCAACTGGCCCAGTAGTTCTCGAGTCAAATCCTTGCAGAGTTATTGCATCTGTGTCAATTTTAGATGACATGCAAATGTCTAGGTTAGCGCTAACAGTAGCCAAAATAGCCAATTTGCTACAAAAACTTCAAAATGGCTAGTAAAAGTACCAAATGGCTGCTAAAATTTCCCAAAAATTCTTTATTTTCATGCAGAAATTAAACAGATTTCAAGTCTATGTGGGTCTTTCCTAGAAAAACTGAAATTTTGGCTACTAAATTTAAAATCCTAGCGCTAACCTAGCCACGTGACCTTGATAAATATGTCAAGGTCACCGATCTGCAAGCTAAGCTAGGTTTTATACAGGAACATCTTCACAAAAAATTTCAACTTCCCAAGACAAAACTTTCTTGAGTTATCGCATCCACAATACATGCAACAATGTGTTGATGAAGAAGAAGCGGAAGAAACGGACGCAAAAACAATATGTCCCCCCCGTTGCACGGAGAGACATAATTCTATTCAGACAAGTTGTCTTGTAAGTGCCTTCATAAGAAACACTATAACTGTATGACTGTCTTCAGGTGCACTTGTGTCATATTGACAGCCAGATACATATATTTTCCTATTGGTGAATTTGACAGCTACTGCTGTTTTATATATAAAGAAATACATATTTTTTCCTTTTTTTTTACAAATATTTTAAAGTAGAAATCAGTCTAGACAAGTGATATTATCGCCCCTTCAGTGTACATGAGCACCACCACGGGGTTTCTTATGATAGTTGCCATGTAGGACTTGATAGTTCACTTAATCATCAGTTGCCTTTTATATATTTTATCATGCCATGTGGCATGTATAACTATAAGTTGATCTCCAGTTGACATGTCATGTATGGCTGAATGCGAAACAGGTTTACTGGGAATCCAAGCAACTCTATTAGCATCTCAATGATCTCACATATGTCATCTGTGTGAATGAGAAACACAAGTATTTTATTATGTAGGTGTATTGTGTAACTCTGTATGGTATGTCACCCATGTAGCATGTCAGTCATGGTTGACATAACAGGTGTTGGTTATCCAAAGTATCTCACTGATATCGTATGCCTTATACATGTATGACTAATGAGTCAATGGTGACTCTCTATTATCAATATAATTATTATGATTATTATTGTTACTTTTGTGCAGCTGTGGTGCTAGCAACTATTCTCTTTTTTTAAATGTTCTTCAGTTCATTAGAGTAATCCT
This sequence comes from Hermodice carunculata, assembly GCA_964020975.1. NCBI lineage: Eukaryota > Metazoa > Annelida > Polychaeta > Eunicida > Amphinomidae > Hermodice > Hermodice carunculata. The sequence goes on along the minus strand of OZ026613.1, from coordinate 35,404,844 downwards.
AGTTTTTTTTTCTCTCTCTCTCTCTTTTGATTGTAGTATTTGAACAGCGAGACAGCCAGGTGTCACCATGCCATTAGTTAGTCACCATGACTTGTACCTATAACCATTCAGACTCAAATTTCCCAAAAGCACTTGAATGTAAATTACTGTCTGTTTTGTTTTTGTTTATTTTTTGCCAAGAACTGTAGATAAGACCTTTCACGGTGGCTGCCCCAGGTCAATAGCTTTTGTCAGACACTTTAGGTGCATTGCACTCAACTCCCATCAAGAAAAGCTATTGACTGGTCTTACTCCGAACAGGAAAGGGTTCATGAATCAGATCTTAAAAGTCAGAGCTGTGTCTGGACATTATTATGGACTTGGTTTTGGCAATGTTCAACAGATGGCAGCATCAGCTGTAACATTATTTGTACTTTGTATGTGGCCCCATTGAAGGCACTTAATACAATAAAGTTTCATCATCATTTATGGCATTTGCTGCCCACCATGGTGGACTGTGTTTTCTACTAACAAGGTTTTTCTGCAATGCTCATTCAAGCATGACGTAACCAATGAAGTGGGACAGTGATGGTACAAATCTGTACTGACAATGCACTATAAATCGTTGAAAGCCCTAACTAATCTAGTTTGTGCGATAATACATGTGTACCACTCCAAAGTTTTTCTGCAATGCTCAATCAAGCATGATGTGACGGATGAAGCATGACAGTGATGGTACAAATCTAAAGTGACTATTACTATAATCATTTACCCAAGTATGAAAGCCCTACCTGGTGTAGTTAGTGAAATAATGCCACTCCCAAGTTTTTTGTTGACGGACGGATTGACAGTGAGTGCTTTGTCTTGCCAACAACTTATGCTGGCGAGACAACAACGAATGACAATAAAACACAGTGTAGAAAGTTCTATGGAGTAGAAAATGATCTGAATGCAAACCAGCCAAAGATGGAAAACTGATGTGACTGGTCAATAGACAATACTGGAGGTCAAGCCATGGGCGCCAGGGCGAACCAGCAGAGGGCCCCACAGACCTTCAGTCCAGAGGAACATAAACACAAATATGGAGAAATGCTTTCTGTTGGGACAGCATTTTAGAGTGGACAAGATCTGTGACATCATACAAAGTATAGTGGATCGGTAAGATACTATGACACAAATATAATGAATTTCATGTATTTTCAACACCTTTTTGGTCCATAGCTTCTGTAATACTGTAGGTGGTCCCACCAAATTTCAGCACGTTTTCATCTGATCAACATTCTCACAGTGCATAAAACTGACGGTCGCCCAGTCCACCGAGTCGATTAAATTACTGTGTGGGCTATCAAATTGTTTGATCAAGTCGACCAGGTGGTAGAGTTAAAAAAAATCAGAAGTCACTTCTGATTTTTTTTCTAGTCTGAAATGCATTGTTTTTCTACACGATGTTTTGTTCGGGAGTACTCGCTGCCTCGTGTTGTGAAGTCTGGCTTGAAGGTTGGGCGACATTGGTATGATTACAGACAATTTATTAAAGGAAGAAATAAAATTTAACGCTGTAAATTGGTCAGAATGATAACATACTACCAGTCTTTGTGGACAATAGAGCGGAGGGTCCAATTTTTTCACGGAAAGAGAGTAAAATATGCCAGCCGCAGGTAAACGTGGCTTGGGTGAAAATACTGCTGCCGCATGTGTTGATCATGTTGACAATACCATGTACTTCATACATAACCAAATCTGAGCAGTTTACCTTACTCTTGAAAGCAATTTGCTTGCAGTGTGGTTTGTGTTTATTTCTGTAACCATCAGTTTTCGCGTTTTTGCTGCCTATATACAAACCTTGCTGCATTTTAAAACTACCTGTCAATCACATTTGCGCACGCGCACTTATAATTTCTTGGACGATATGGATTGCACCCTATTTTGCTTGCAGCCGCAGAAATGCCCCCAAAATGCGGCTGAAAAGAAATACAAGTGCATATAGTTACCACATATGCCTTAAAAGGTACATTGATGAGAAAAGGTTATGCATTGGATATATCTGCAAGTAACAACCCATTGTTATAATATTCAAAAAATGGGTTTTTCGTAGAGCAAGGTTGATAGACTATAATAAAATTTATGCACCTGTCACAGACTCAACAATGGTCACATTGGATTACCACTCTACTGAGATACCCATCTGTGATCCGGGTGTAATGGATGTTCAAACTTACAATTGTTCATTGTTATTACAGTTTCATAGGCTAATCTTATTTTACAAGTGGGTACCATACATGCCAATTTCAAGGTCTAAATTGCCATAGACTTTGTGACATGTATGTACTATTATATTTATTTTTCCATGCTGAAGCACATAAACAACTTAATTTATATATTTGCCACTAGATGGCAGCTACCTCTGTACTCTAGTAAGTAGTTATGCTCTGTGCCCCTTTTTTGTGTGTGTGTGTGGCAACGTGGGCAGGATTTGCTTACATTTCCATCCAAAATGCGGTTGATTGTGCTTTCTACGTTCCGTGTCACACGCAGGTCAATACGTATATCTTGTCTGGACAAATCCGGGAACAGAGTTGCAATCTGCTCAACATCCTTGGATGTTGGAAATTCGCAGCTGTCAGTCTTATCCATTCGATTTCTTGTCTCTGCTGTTCACTTCAAGTTTCCCGCAATTTAATTACAGCTTCCTGTTAATAGTCGTCCGCGCTCTGCTCTTCAGCGCATGGCACACGTTGCATAAATTTAATTTCGTTATTTGTGATTCGCAAAATCTTGCTTGACATATGCAATTTACTTTTGTCAAAAGTATAACAGTTATGTGCATAGTCGTTTACTGCTTTTCTGTATATGCATGTCGTATGTACACTCAGAACTATATTTTTTGAAAGGTAACCAGCCGCTCATTAATTTCTCCTCTGATGCACTACTTCCAATATGTCAGCCTCCATAGCAAGGCCACTCCGTGGAGTTTACCATGTCTACAATTTATTTTTTAAGTCAGCAGGTTTGTTTTCTATTCATAGCGGTGTTGTAATACACATGGGGATGAAAAGGGCAAATCCATAGTGTAATGCAACCAAATGGAATCACGCCACTCTGCATTGTTCTTCTGGTCGCATAATCATGTTTGACCTTGGCAGTATGGCTACTATAGTATGGGCATGCACAGCCGCAGCCTTGAGGCAGACTGCACAAAAATCACAGGGTCGGCCGGGGCAGCGTGATAACCCCAAGGAATCACCCGCTCCTCCCTCTTCCCTCCCCCCCCCCCCCCTTCACTCTGTTGGATTTTACGCGGTGCCTCTGGGTTGTACTTGTAGCGGAAATCGCTAGGCCTACCCTGATCAGCGGGGAGGGTAGAGTTCCTCGGGGTTAGCAGAGTGATTGAGGGCGACAGAGCACCGCGGCTGCCTCAATTCTCATCTGGGGGTTACCATCGGCCGGCGTAGCACTAATCTGCTAATACCGTGTCTCCCGCAATCACGTAATGTATGATATGAAATAGTCCGTCTTTTGAAAGTAGTTATGGATAAAGTGGACTCCAACAGAAAGTCCCATGTCTAACACTAAGAGCTAAAAAAGGGGTTGAAAATACTGCTATTCTGAAAAAGGACAATAATAAAATGGATGAAGAACATGACCTTTGAAATTATCAGTTTCTATGGACCAGTTTTTGTTTACTGGGAAAGAGTTAATAATTGGTTGGGTGCCAGTTTGGTCAATCAAGTGTTAATAGTGCCAAGTTGCTACAAGTTTTATAAGACTGTGTGGATATTGAATGCATGGTTGTCATTTTTTTCAGTCATGATCGTCTGCATTTTGCATTATTGTATTGTAATATTATGATTAATTTTATTTTTTGTATATATGTGTCATTACAGGATATTGAATGCATCATTTAGGTGCCAAACTTTTAATGTCTGACTGCACTTGTATTTTGCTGAATTATAACTTTTGTGCATAATAGATTTTATTCAAGAAGCAATGCCATTTTGAAGTTAAATGACAGCAACATTTTATGCAGAATTGTAGCTGCAGGCAATGTATGCCTATCACTAGTATCAGACAAGAACAAAATTCTTGGTTAAAAGAGGCTAATAGTTTGATTTAGCAGATGTGATATTATACATCCAATTATGACTAGAGTGCATCTGTAGGTCTTGGACCAGTAACCCCTCAAGGTCGGGTCAACTGATCCACAACTTTTGATCGAGTACTGAATACTGTTGCTGTGTCTATTGGATGTTAATATCACAGGAGCAGAGCATCCCAAATTAAGTCCCATCATCATTTTGGATAGGAAAATACTTGTCAACTGTGAGTTTTAGAAAGGCACTGCTACTCTAGAAATATTTTAAACCATGTGATAACTTTGTGTATTTTTGGAGACATATTTGGCGCGGAACGGTCAATCATGGAGGTAAGGTACACAAATGCACCCGTAAAAAAAAATCTAATCACATGACCCCCCCCCCTTTTCTTGGTTTTAACTTGTTGCTACCGGTATAAACTTGAAGCAGAATGCCAAGGAAGTTGCAGTTTTACGTTTCAAATAGGAGAAATAAGCCAGCGAATGTCGCTATTTTAACATGTAAATGCATTAGGCCTAAGTTACTGGCCCAAGACCTATACCCCAATATATAGGCTTTTGAGTCTGCATGTATATGCCTGTTTTTCTGTACACACACCTAAACCAAATGACATCTTTCACTATTTTTTCACATTTTCTAGGCACACAAGTGGTGTCAAGAGGAATTAGCATATTTGTTGTCCACATATGAGCCAAATACAATTGGGTGTAAATTATGGCAGGGTGGACCACTCTCTGCAGGGGGTCATTGCAGGTACAACTCAGCTGTGTTTGTCTTTTTTTTACAAAACGTATTTGCCAATACCAGTAAATTACTGCCATTGCCTTCCACTTTGTGTTACTTACATATTTTTGTAGTATTTCATACGACATGTTGATGTCAACACGGAGTGCCAAGCTGCACTTCCTATTGATATTGGGAAGGGGGCACATACAAATGCAAGAGCTCTTGTTTCACACAATAAAAACAACTTTAACATCCAATCATTTCATTTTTTTCCAAGCACCACATTGTGCTTTGTGATGACAAAAAAATGAAGCTTGAACATGCAGATCACTATATATATAGGTCTTGGACCAGTAACCCCTCAAGGTCGGGTCAACTGATCCACAACTTTTGATCGAGTACTGAATACTGTTGCTGTGTCTGTTGGATGTTAATATCACAGGAGCAGAGCATCCCAAAAGTAAGTCCCATCATCATTTTGGATAGGAAAATACTTGTCAACTGTGAGTTTTAGAAAGGCACTGCTACTCTAGAAATATTTTAAATCATGTGATAACTTTGTGTATTTTTGGAGACATATTTGGTGCGGAACAGTCAATCATGGAGGTAAGGTACACAAATGCACCCGTAAAAAAAAATCTAATCACATGACCCCCCTTTTCTTGGTTTTAACTTGTTGCTACCGGTATAAACTTGAAGCAGAATGCTAAGGAAGTTGCAGTTTTACGTTTCAAATAGGAGAAATAAGCCAGCGAATGTCGCTATTTTAACATGTAAATGCATTAGGCCTAGGTTACTGGTCCAAGACCTGTACAGTTGTACAGTGGTACCAATAAAATTGCCTCAAGCCTCACAGATCTAGATAGTTCACTGGTTGGAAATGTGATAACAAAAATGGAAGAAGAGTTCTTCCTTGTTTGGAATGAAAAAAGTAGAAGCAAATAACAAAATGGATGTTGGAGTAAAAAATTGGATATGAAAAATATTTTAACACAATTCAAATTTTTACAATAAGGAGAGAACTCGCAAAGATTCAAATTTTGGCTCATAATTAGAGGATTGAAACAGGAAGATATGAAAATGTAGAAAATAAAGGGAGGTGAGAAGTCTTCAAACCTCCCTGATAGATGTGACTGAAAGTGAAATGAATGCAGCAGCAGTGAAATTGGGGTTGAAATACATCAACATTTTATACTAAATTGTGCCTTTTGCAAGGATATTAGAGAACAATTTTTACAGCTGTGTACAAACCAGGCCAAGAAAATATATGGAAACTGGGACTAAGTGGCAATATTAAAACATGTAATGTTGAAAGATAACTCCACCATCCTAGTAAAATTTCTCTGGACAGCAAGTGGAATACAAGACACATAAGAAAATGTAAATATAGGTAAGACAGAAAACGTAACGATTGTCACTGCAGGGTTGTTTTGGTGCTACACAGTTTGTTTTTTTTTAAACAAGACCTGGGCCATGTAATACTCAGGTATTGTACTTATTTCATAGTTTTTAGCTCAGCTGACTTGCCAGTAGCTGAGCTTATCTTATGGTCCTTTGTCAGTCATCAACAATTGACTTCTTCTCCAAAACTGTTAGCCAGATTGAGTTCAAACTTGGTGGCAATGTACCGTGGGTGGGTCTCTACCAAATGTGTTCAAATGATCATGCTCCAGTGATTTTTGGATTTTATGACTTTTTTGGTTCTTTTTGGGGGAAAATCTTAAAAAATCTCCAAAACCACTGAGCTGATTGTTCTGATATCACACAGGAACACTCCTAATAACTCCTAGTTCTTAATTTGTTTACCAGCTGGTGCTGCAATTTTATTCTTTTCTTGTTTTATTTGTTTTTTAGCTCAGCTGATAATTCAGCGGTGCTTTTAGGAGGGTAAGGCATCTGTCATCCATCCACAATTCACATTTTTTTACTTCTTCTCCAAGCCCACTGGCCAGATCCACTTCAAACTTGGTGGGGATGTGCACAGTCCAGTGATTTTTGAATTTTTAAAGATTTTTTTGTTCATTTTTAGGTAAAATCTTAAAAAAATCTTCTTTTCCGAAACCTCTTGGCCAATTACTTTGAAATTGTATGGGGACGCTTCTGGGGACCTCCAGACCTTAAGTTGTTCAACAGGTTTGGCTGCAATTTTTTTTTTATTTTTTATGAATTTTTGTGCGTTTTTGCTATTTTGGACTTGTTCTCCAAAACTATCTTTCAGATTGTGCTGAAACTTGGTGGATATGTTCCTTGTGGAAGGGTGAGACAAGGTTGTTCACCAGGTGGCGTAGCTGTGGATTCCTGATTTTTAACAAATTTTTCAATTCTGATATTTGTTGGTCAATGCATACATTCCTATTGTTTACTATGTAAGTCAATGGGAATTGCAATGGTAGTTTACATTTTCAACCTCATCTAAAAACCGTTAGCCAGATTCACTTCAGACTTGGGGGGGGGGGGGGTGTCTTGGATGAGTCTCTACCAAGTTTATTCAAATGATCACTGTCCAGTGATTTGGGATTTTTTTAGGAATTTTTCTTGTTGATTTTACATGCCTATTGATTATGATGTAAGTCAATGGGGATTGCCAAGTTATTGGGGTTTGCAATGCAAATTCACAATTTTTGACTTTTTCTGCAAAACCATCAACTAGATTCATTTCAAACTTGGTGGGTGGGTGGCGGGGTTCCTTGGGTGGGTATCTACCGAGTTTGTTCAAATGGTCAGAGTCCCATGATTTTTGGATTTTTATGCCCCCCTTCGAAGAAGGTGGGGCATATGGCGTTGCACTTGTCTGTCGGTCGGTCGCTTGGTAGACTGTGGTTTCCGCACCATAACTCAAGAAGTTTTTGAGCTAGGACTTTGATACTGTATAGGTGTATCATTCTAGTCAAAAGCTATGCAAAATTTGAAGATGGGTGACCTTGACTTAATTTCCAAGGTCACAGTGGTACCTGAGGTAACTTTGGTTTCCACACCATAACTGAAGAGGTTTTTAAGCTAGGACTTGTATATTGCACAGGATTATAGTCCATATTTGGGGCTAGGCAAAGTTCGAAGATGGATGACCTTGACCTCATTTTAAAGGTCACAGAGCCACTTTACTGAATATGGTTTCATGCTTTCTGCATGATAACTTATACCTTGGAGCTAGAACTTGTATATTGCACAGCTTTATGGTTCTCTGTAAGGGCTAGGTTGAGTTTGAAGATGGGTGACCTTGACCGAGTTTTCAGGGTCACAGAGAGATTGTAGAATTCCTGTGGTTTCCGCACAATAACTCAAGAAGTTTTTGAGCTAGGACTTTGATACTGTACAGGTGTATCATTCTAGTCAAAAGCTAGGCAAAGTTTGAAGATGGGTGACCTTGACCTAATTTCCAAGGTCACAGTGGTACCTGAAATAACTTTGGTTTCCACACAATAACTGAAGAGGTTTTTTTAGCCAGGACTTTTATATTGCACAGGATTTTAGTCCATATTTGGGGTAGGGGAAGTTTGAAGATGGATGACCTTGACCTCATGTTAAGGTCACAGAGCCACTTTACTGAATATGGTTTCATGCTTTCTGCATGATAACTTATACCTTGGAGCTGGAACTTTTATATGGCACAGCTTTATGGTTCTCTGTAAGGGCTAGGTTGAGTTTGAAGTTGGGTGACCTTGACCCAGTTTTCAGGGTCACAGAAAGATTGTAGAATTCCTGTGGTTTCTGCACAATAACTCAAGAAGTTTTTTAAGTTAGGACTGGGATACTTTAAAGGTCTATAGTTCTTGCTAAGGGCTAGAAGAAGTTTAAAAATGGTAACCTTGATTTAATTTCCAAGGTCACAGTGTTACCTGAGTTAACTTAGGTTTCCAGCAGATAACTGAAGAGGTTTTTAAACTAGGACTTTTATATTGCACTGGGTAATTGTCCGTATTCGGGGCTAGGTCAAGTTTGAAGATGGGTGACCTTGACCTAAATCAAAGGTCACAGAGCCATTTGGTTGAATACTGTTTCTGCATGATAACTTGCATTTTAGAGGTAGCACTTTTGTATTGCACAGCTTTATGGTTGCCTATAAGAGGTAGTTTGAGTTTGTAGATGGGTCACCTTGACCCAGTTTTGAGGGTCACACACAGACAGTAGACTTCCTGTGGTTTTCACACAACTGAAGAAGGTCAAGTGAAAATGAGTGACCTTGCCCTACTTTCCAAGGCCATAAAGCCACTTTGCTGAATATGGTTTCTAAATCATGACTAATTTTTCAGCTATAACTTTTATATTGTCCAGGTTTTTAGTCGTTTTTTAAGGGCTAGGTTAAAGTTTAAAGGTATGTGACATTGATGTATGATCAACCTTCACTAATTTTGTGAGGTCACGAGTGCCCCATCTACCATTATCAATAGGGTAATGAGGGCGGGGGCATCTATGTTTTACAAACATATCTTGTTTATGATTTTTTTTGTTTATTTTTTTGCCAAATCTTCAAAAGTCTTTATCCGTATATTTACTTGGCCAATTGATTTGAAATTGCATAGGGACCCTTCGGGGTATGAGGGTGATATGTGTACAGTAGTAGGGTGACCTTGACCTCATCTCCAAGGTCACAGGGCGAGGTGCATGAAATTCACTGTTTATATGGTAACTTGAGAACTATTAAGGCTAGGACATTCGTATTGCACATGCTAGTTGTTCTTAATAAGGGCCAGACTTGGACAGTGGATGATTGACCCTGACCTCATTCCCAAGGTCATAGGGCCACTTGCTCAAATTTTGCTGTTCACCTGACAACTTGAGAGCTATTTAAACCTGGACCTTGATCTTAAACATCTGGGCTAGCGCTAGGAATTTTTACCCCTTAGCCAATTTGGCTAAAACTACAAATTTCTTTTAGCCAAATGGAATCTTCCTAAGCCAAATCCTAGTCCAATAAATCTGACACATATAAAGTCACAGGGTTCGCACAGAGCTTGAAAAGGCTTGAAAAGTATGGAATTTGAATGCCCTCTGTTCCAGGCCTTGAAAAGTATGGAATTTCATAAAGAAGTCTTGAAAAGTATGGAAAATCGATTTTCCGGTTATAAAAAACAAACAAACAATGAAAAAATCTATTTGTATGTCAGAAAGCTCGTGCTTGTCAGAATTGGGCTCGGGCTGCTGGAAATAAAAAAGTGCTATCCCTGCGGGCTAGTTGGAATTTTTTACAAGTAAAATCCGTCAAAAAATAATAATATTTTGCAGGGCAAATTCGTCTGCAAATTAACATGAAATGCTATTTATCGGTGGGTTCAAACAGTGTTAGAAAAAAATACGTGCCATGCGATGACTTCCCGGCAAAAACAGCACACACCTGCCAGTCACACGCAAGTGACAGCGGGGAGACTGGATTAGATCTGCGGTGAACTGACGCAGTCTCACGGACTGATTTGGGACACATTCGGCAATTCCAGCTATCCCATACCTTTGCGTATTTGCCTGTGACTCCAAATAATTGTTGGAATAAACACCGGAATCTTTATTTTCGTATGCTGCAACAAAAACAAAGCTTCCCGTTTGTGTGTTCCCTCCATAAATTCACACATGTTCACTGGGCGGAAGCCATGATGAAAACACCGTAGCACGAGCCGTGATTGGCTCATTTTTGCATGTGACTGAATTGACCAATCGGGTGATGTGTTGTGCGTCAGACCACATGGCCAAAGCAACTGTTTGTGTACAGTTGCATGAAAGATGTTGACGGTGCGCACGCTCGATATCTGATTTGAAATATTAAAATTTTCGTTTGAATTTGATTTAAAAACACCGTTTATTGCGAGGAACTTGCCAATACTGTATACGCTAATTTACTACGATGTACCGATAGCATTCATGGTAGATACGCAAACGATATGCATCCCATCAGTGCATCACGCCATCCGAGGCAGAGAGAAAGGATCCTGAACTGAAGCCAATGCAATTATTTAATTGTTATTTAAGTTTATACGGACTCCTATAGTCCCAGAAATTACAATGTATTTTTCATCGTTAGTCACCCCAAGCAAATAGCTTACTTTCAATTTGTATTTTTGATATTTTGCCAGTTTCACTGTCAAACAGTTGCAGCTAGAATCATAAAATTTGACATTTTTTGCGATTTTGCAAGCGACAATAAGCGGCAAATACATTTTAGGGTAAAGGGTTTGTCTAGCCTAGGCCTTAGCATTGTTAGAAAAAAACGATGTTTATAGAAGTTTTATCAGGACAAGTGGATTTTGAAATCTACTTGCCCAGCAGACAAGTGATTTTTTAAAAAATTGTCGAGCCCTGAATTATGGATAAATGACCGTAAATGTTCATCGCGGGCATAAATTGTGCACCAAGCCACAACAACAATGGGAGGCTGTACATATAATGAACTTTGGCTTGAAAACCCCAAATAAAAGGACTGGGTTTTGCCTGTAAAACAGGACAAATACAGCGCAAGATGCAAGGTGTGTGCAAGTAATGTGCACTTGAAAAATATGGGGGAAGCAGCGCTTGCTAGTATCAAACAAGAAGTTGTTGTTTCTTTGTTCAATATATAAATTGTATACATTGGTCCCCCTCTTGTAAGCCACCCCCACAGAGATGCCACTCCCTCTGCAAAGGCTACTTTGCTGCGCAACAAGTATGGCATTTTCATTATATTTTCCCCCTGAAGAGAGACCACCTCTCGTAATAAGGAAACATTTGGGTGGCCTTATAAAAGGGGAACCACTATATATATATATATATATATATATATATATATATATATATATATATATATATATATACATACATACCCATAAAACCACGGATAATTGAGTTTGGAATTTTGGAAAAAATGGTTTGGAAAGTACTTGAAAAAGTATGGAATTTTGGCTTTGCTATGCTGTATGAACCCTGAGTCAAAACGCACCCCCCTGCCCCCCCCCCCCCCCCACCTTCAAAATATTTTGTCAAACACAACCATACATTCTTTCATTGTTATTAAAATAAGTAAATTTTGTTTTCTTTTCTTCATTTACATTTTTTTTTTTTCTAAAATAAAGTTTTAAGTTATGAAACTTGGACATATGATAAGGTTAGTGACCAAGACATGTCAGAACTTATTATATTATGATTTTAATTTATAATCCTAGTTTTGAAAAAATTTCACTTTTTGAGCCAATTTTATGAAAATTTGTTGAGATAATGGTTATAATACTTTGATTATCAACAGTAATTAAATCAACAGAAAGATATTTAAATCACTGCTGGTATATTTATCATAGCTAAATTTAGAAATAAAATAGTAAAAGGAAACATTAATTTTCGAGATGAAGATAGCTTTAAATAATTTTCTTTTGGAAGAAACATGTCAGCTCATTCCAGAATAGTCTTTTCTTTTCTTTTTCTTTCCCTTTTTCTCTCTTTTTTTTTAAATAACTGGAGTTGACAGTGGTAAATAATGCTTGTAGTAAAGAGTTATTAAAATATGAACAAAGTTAAAAGATTAGATATAAACAAGTAAGAAAATATGTGTATATTGCATTATGTTCAACCATCATCTGCTATTGGGATGATCAGACAATGGGGCACTTGATATTGATACTCCTATGGTAGACCTGAAAAATTTGAGCTAAATGAACATGCAGTGTTCACTGCCTCCAAAGCAGACCCAGGTGATGTGTTTTGTCTGCTCCAAGTCTAGTGAAGATAAGATGGAACATGGTCTGCTTTGGAGGCAACATACAACGGTGATATGGATGAATGGTATGGTAAATGTACAAGTGTGGCAGGAGACGTTTGGCATTTTAACATGTTTAATATATTTTCAGATTCCTTACTGGGCAGTCAAAGTATCAGATGGGCAACCCATAAGTCATCAGGATCCTCTAAGAACAAGAGAAAGCGAACTCCAGGAAAACACAGAGGTCCATACGTTGCAGATGGTGACAGTGTACATAGGGGTCAAATCTTGGTTAGACAGTTGGGATTGAAATACTTTCCAGGAGAAAATGTAAGCCTTGTGTTGAGACATTACAAACGTGATTGGTTAAGCATGTTAAATACAGAATAATCCAAGATTCCTTTATTCATGGCAATGTTAAAAAAATATAGCGTGCGGAGCGAGCTCTATGAATAACACTTGAACATTTTTAAAATGTAACATCCAAATTATCATCATTATCAACCTTCAGTAGCTCCCCAGCACAGTGCTTGGGAACCCATTCAAGTTGATTGTTGATTCACATTAAGTTCTCTCATTCGCTGTATTTGGCATCACTAGTTTTCCCAGATTTAACGTAATTTGGGTTAATTTTTGTTCATCCGAGGTCACAATTTTCTCTGATTATCGCCATTGTTTTCGTCCATGGAATTTAAAACTTCCGGATAGCTTGGTAACAATTGCACATGGCAGAAGTTTCAGAATGCCAATCACTGTGTGACTTTGCTATCTAAGGGTGGCTTTTTGCATGTAGATCATGATGTCGAGGCCCCCAACGGGCATGTTGCCAATGAACGCTCAGATTTGGTGTTGTCGCGCGAGATTCCAACAATCACCATTCGTAGCCACTACATCTCTGCCACAGGTTATGACACTATTTCAATAGGGATATAGAGATCTTGGGCACAGTACTTACATTTATGGAACAGTGTCTAACAAAAAAGGCTATACGACGGACCTGTGCATTCAGCTTCTCAAGGTACTACGGCCTGGCTCCTCTCGACTGGTTTAGTAAATAACCGAGCCACCAGGTGCTACTACCTGATCCATCGATGTTATTGTCCATACTTGGTAATGCTGCCGTTCGAATCTTAGGCTATGCCTACAACATATATATTTAGTGTAAATGCTCCGCTCGCTACTAGGTTGAACCTACTTCCATATTTATGAGAGGATAGGGTCACCCCAGCATTTTGACGTAATGTACACTAATGTATACCAAAGAACTAGCATTAAACAAGAGATTATGGACAATTCTAGGTACAAGTGCAGCTTGAGAATCTCTGTTGAGTTTGGCTGACATGACAGTAAGCTGAGCTTATAGGATGGTCAGTCTTCCCTCTGTTGTCGTCATAGTCATTGTCCATTCATATTTTCTACTCAAAAACTGTGGGTTAGATCCACTGCAAACTTGTTGGAGATCTACTTTGGGTGGGTCTTATTGATAAGGGTACGGGTACATGTTGGTATTGTTACTATGGGAATATCAGCAACTGTGACCTATTAGCTTATGTCTGGGTAGTGGTGTACATGTATAATAGGCCCATGCTTATTAAACACTAATAGGAAAATACATATATAGGGTTTCTTCTGGTGTTATGGATTTTAACCTGAAAAGGTCAAACTGACATCTTGGCTTATATGTCAGTGATGGTAGAGCTTTGGCCCATGGTTACTGTTAAACACTAATAAGAAATTACCTATAGGGTTTCTTGTGGTGTTGTTACCTTTGACCATGAAAGGGTCAAACAAACATTGGCTTTTACCTTGGTAATGGTGGATCCTGTCACTTTTCATCTCAAAAATGATGAATCCAACACTGTGAGTGAAGACTTTGATGTTGCAAACAGTGCTGATGGCCTTGTAGAAAAGTGACCTTGATATTATTTCAAAGATAACAGGACCACTTCAGTCTCTGTAGGTCAGCTAAGCACAGGACTGTCAGTCCTCAAGTAATTTTATGTTATCTTTTTTTTTGAACAACAGGTTGCGTGTTTCAATGACAAAACATTGGTGGCAATGGAGGCTGGAAAAGTTATTGTCAGTACAGAGAAGTTGACACCCTACCCACACAGTCCAATGTACAAAGCCATCAAGGCAGGCAAGATCGTGCACAAGATATTCTACAATGTTATTCCTGAGCCACAGCAGCAAAAATTTCGTCTTGTCTCACAAGTATAGCAGGAGGCATTCATTTGAATATAATTTTTACCACTCTCGTCTGCATATATGCACGTAGTCATGTGACTGTAGACAAGCAGCACCAGGAAAGAAAGAAAAACCTCAAGGAAGAGATATGCGGACTTCTATGCCATATGATTTGGCTAGATTGGCTGGCAGTGATAAGTTATCTGTGTGTTTGTTTGTGCTGGGAAGTTCAGTTATGATACATTGACCTGCAAAGACGCTTGAGTAACAAACCCTGTTCCAAAGAAACTGGAGAGTGATTGTACCTGTACATACTAAAGTGTATCAGATTCATTGTAAATACATACATTAACCAAATTATCTTACCTTGTTTGATTTTTTTTGCTTTTACATACAGAACACCACAAGGTGGTTCATGTAAACATAAAAATCTCATCTACCGTTTAACGTGCCGCTCCTGCAACAAACAGTATGTAGGTCAAACCTTCGGAGCCCCCATGTACAGGCTCAGGGAACATTTTTATTATGTAAACAAAAAAGATTTTCAACGACCACTTGGCAGACATTTTGCCAGGGAGGATCATGGGGAATTAAACTTGAAAATCCAAATTCTTAGGCATATTCCGCCGCCCAAACTGAAAAAGACAGAAACCTTTAGACTCAAAAGAGAGGAATTTCTGGATTCACCAGCTCTGCACCATGGAGCTGCTCTTCAGCCTCAACGTGATGGGAAAACAAGCATACTCGCCTCGTAATATGCTAAATTTTTAACCAGTTCTATGCTTATTTTCCCATCATTTTTCAATGCGGCTGAGGGATACAAACAGCTATCTCTTTTTAACAGCTGCACACAAACTACAAAAGGAAAACCCAACACTTTATTTTCCTTACACACTACACAAACACATCCACATGACTGGACAATGGCTGGATTTCAATAAAAGAAGAACAAGTAGCTACACATCATCTCTCCCACAGTAGGAGACTAGTAAGAGCATTGATGTATCAACATGTGCGTGACACACATGTACACACACTGCATCAATTTGGATGTGTGTGAGCCCCATGGTGAGTAACAACAAATACCCACTTGTGACATTCAGATACTCCACTATATCACGTCACTTTTTTACGCCACACAATAGCATGTAGTTACCTGTGTTACGTTTGTGATATATAAAGGGTGTTCGGAGCCATTAAACGATCAGTGTCTTATGAGACCTTCATAGGGTCAAAACCACTTGCACTTCACACCTAACAGTGCCAACATACCTTTGTTTTGTTTCACTTTATTGAATTAATGTTATTTAAATTCCAACTTAATTTTTCATGCAGAATATTGGTGATGCTCTCTATCACATGTTTTGAATTACAAGTGTATAACAGGCAAGTCTCAATGACGAAAGAACAAAAAAAGCTAAACTGAAGGTTTGAGTTGCAAAGGCTAGAGCTACAGTACAATGTATTATTCAATTCATGTCTTACCAGGCTAATACAACAGCCAGTAATGCTACATGTAACATCCCCGATAACATTCGTTTACATCAGAGACATCATGTAAGGTATGTTTTGTTTGTCACGACTGGCCGACAAGAACACTGATCACTCGTATTCTGAGGAAATGTGACTGGGATTTTGGAACTAAATTATCAAAGTTGGAAAAAAAATATCAGGAAAGAATGGGGTTTTTTTGGAGCAAGCACTTTTGGATTATTTTGTCTCCACAGAGTTGTACAACCCATCTGGGATACATGGTTGTGGTGTATACAGATTGTATGTAGAAGAGAGTCCAAGAAATTATCATGTAGATAAAAAGTTGGTTAGTGACAGTGACAGAATGTGTTTCCTTCTGTCCTTTCATTTTATGTTTGCCGTCGTTAGAAAGTAGGCAGGAGAAATTCAAATTAGGCACAATACTTGGCCGAGTTGTTTCCCTTCCCATGAGTATCTATTGTGAACAGTTTTCTGTTACAAGAAGCTAACTCTGAAGTTCACACATGGAAAGATTACAAGAAGTTTAGGCAAACTAATTTTCTTGGGACATATACATTCAGGTTCATATTCTGTGGTGACATTTTTAACATGGAAACTAAAACGAAAGATTATTTGAAAGTTGTTTGTGCATGTTGAATTTCAGGTTTTAGCATCTTATTTATATGATCCTTAACTTCTTGATTGAAACTGATGGTAGGCATGAGGAACATAGATACTGCCTTGACAAATATGAATACAGTGGTCCCTGTCTTGAGAGACCGCCCCTAGGGCAGGTCAAAATGTGGTCTCTCAAAACAGGTGGTCTTTCATTAGAGGTATGATAACATGGAAAAGATAGCACAGTGTTCTGAGAGAGCGGTCTTAAAAAGATATGCAGTCTCTCATTGGAGGGGACTCTCAAGACAGGTACCACTGTGATTATTTTAAGAGATCGGTCAGTCCCCCTTGATGGTCAATAACCCACTTCAAATATCTCTGTTTATCTTCTTAATTTTAAAATGAAGGCCAAAATCATGTATGAACATCATTTTTGCTTCCACTTTAAAAGGAATATAAATTGAGGTGGGTTTTTTTTTCAGAAAAAGTGGTTGAGCAACTTCGATAATATCCAAGTGGCTGAACCACTTTTTCTGAAAGTTTAAAGTCAACAAGTATTTTGCTAATTCAGTTGCTAAATTTGAATGCTTTATTGCAGTGTAATTGTGTGATTAGTGGAAATTACACCATACACAAACTTTTCGATTTTAAAATTTCAACAAGAAAAAAGAAAAAGGCCCTGATGAATCAGCCAGTTTAGAACTACATTGCTCCATGTTTTCTGTGCTTAGGTGTTGCATCCAAATTCATGGTGCATAGTATATTTTGCAAACAAATGTAATAAAGTTGTACTATCTACCCTTAAAGTGAAGGGCCTTTAGACCAAACTGATGTGTGTAAATTTACCGCTGTTTTTGTGGCCCTTTACATTTGCATGGAAACAGTATGGGGGTGCCAAGTGTAACATCATTGATTTTGTGCACAAAATCTTAATACTTACCGTTTTCGTTGATGGAATCACAACATGACACACAAATTTGTAAGAGCAAATTACAAAATCAAAGTCACACCATGAAATAAAACTACTCTTACGATTTTTTGGATCAAACTGGAAGAACAAATCACAAAACTGAAAGTATTTCACAAAATTCAACAAGCTTGTTGAATTCTGTGCACAAAATTGTTGTACTTTATCAATTTTGTGAACAAAATCATATAACATTATGAATTTTGTGCACAAAGTGTTACAGTAAGCTTTTAATCAATTTTGTCCACAAAATTGAAAATTGGGATCTACAGAATTGTTAAATACATTGATTGCATCCACAACATCGTTAAGATTATTCTGTCCACAGAATCCTTAAATTTACCAATTTCGTCCACAGTATTAGGTAAGGTTTTGATTTTCATCCACAAAATCTAAAATGCTTTCCAATTTTATCCACAAAATCTATTTTTTGATCAAATATTGTGCATAAAGTAAAAAAACATGTCATATAATCCATATGTTATCCAAATTTGTGCACAAAATGGGAAGAACATTTCACAAAATCCATAGCTTACTCGATTTCCTGCAAACAATTGTTAGAGTATAACAGTATTATTCATACAAATCATAAGATAACAGAATAATTAAGTTTGTCAGTTTCTTACATATAATGACAAAAGCTACCTCAGTTTTGTCCTCAAAATTTTAAAACACACTTGTGAAAAACATCGATTTTGTCCACAAAATTGGTAAAATGTGACTTTTTGAACCCTTGCTTGCCAAGTGTAACAGCTCAGAATTCCGTACCATCAGAGACCCTTGATAACGTTATCAGAAACTTAACAAGTCTTGCACATACATCTATATTTTAATTTTGGTCCTTTTTATCAGGATAAAAAAAATAAAAAATGATAATATGCCTAATAGGAAAAAAATAATACTGAAAATGAAAAATGGACGAAAGAGACAACCAACATCAGAATTGCATTCAATGTTGGCCAGTCTGCAATGTAATGCTGACAGTCTCCTGTTGCAAGGTCAATGTACAGCTTGCAGAATTGTCACCACGATACATACTAAAACCTGGATGCGGACCGTGGAACCTATGCTAAAACACGGACCCCAACTGCACTCCCTCAATATCTTCCATATCGTCTTGGAACTTCAAATTTCTCGATAAATATATTTAACACCTAAAATTTTGCTGCTTTATACATTGTACTTCAAGGAATATAGTGTCATGTAAACTATACCATTCAGGATCCGCGGAGATGTATTTTCTACAGAATCCTAAGTTTATTCAATTTTGTGGACAAACTCTGCAGACTTACAGGATTTGCAAACAAAATTGGTAACTTTACTCAATTTTGTGGTTGTAGATGATAAACTTACTCAATTTCGTGGATATAATTGATAAACTTATGGATTTCCGTGGATTTAATTGATAAACTTATGGATTTTGTGGATGTAATTGATAAACTTATGGATTCTGTGGACAAAATTGATATACTGGTGCCCCACTTCATTCTGTGGATGAAATTGTTAAGAGTTTATTGATTTCGCCCACAAGTTGAATTAAAATAACCACAAAATTGATGTTACACTTGCCACAAAAAAAAAAACAAAAAAAAAACAGAGGAATGCTACAATTACCCTATAGACATACTGATAATTCAGTTTTCACAGTGACAATGAAGCATTTGGTGAGTGTGATGATGAACTGTTGGTCAATCTCCAGGGTTTGTATTGGAAGGATGATGGGCATGGAGGACTGGCACTCCCCCATTGTCCAGAACAAACAGTTTGCCCGGGACATGGAAGTGTGGTAGTCTTCTGTGCCCATCATCTTTTTGGTACAAATCCCTGCGAGTGGATACATGTATGAAAGCAGGTATTCTCATCTGGTATCTGGTTTGGAACTGTAAAACTGGCAGCTTATTATGTAGCAGGTTTCATGAAGCAGGCTGAATGATAGTTTACTGCAAGTGTAACACGCTAGTTGTAGAAAAGGTTGGTCTTTTTATATCAACAGATTGAAATGGTACACTTTGCCATTGTTCAACATATTAAAATCTAAATTTTCTGTATTAGCCTCATTTGCATCAATTACAATGCTACAAATTTGGTCCTTGGTTCAGTAGATGTGGCAATGTCACAAACTTATAAACTGAAGTTTGAATGACACCACTATGTATAATAGTTTTGAAGCTATTCAAGATTTTAATTTTGTGTATTTGGCTTATCTGCATGATTAAAAGACTACAACTTTGGTTTATAGTTCATTGGATGTGACTGTGTCACATACCTACAAATTGAAGTTGGAATGGCACCTCCAAGTGTAAAAGCTTTAAAGTTATTTAAGACTTATATTTGTGTATTCATCTTATTTGCATAAATAAAAATAGTACAATTTTGGATCATGGTTCATTGGATGCAGCTTTCTCAAAAAACCAGTAAATCGAAGTTGGAATGGCACCCCTATCTATAATAGTTTTGAAGCTATTCAAGCTAAAAAATTGCATATTCCCCTAATTTGCATAAATTATAATCATACAAGTTTGGTTTAAGGTTCATTGGATGTGGCTTTGCCACAAACATATCAATTAAAGTTGGGATGACATATGTAAAATAATTTTGGAGATATTCAACTTTTAAATTTTTCAATACTCCTAATTAGCATAATTTAAAATTCTACAACTTTCATTTACTGTCCCATATATTGGCAGGTGTCACAAACCCATACATACACATTGAAATTTTGTGTCTATCTGCAATAGCTTGGATGATATTAAGCTTGTAAAATTTTAATTGCCCCTAATTTGCATAATTTAAAACATGATGACCATTCCAAACAATATATGTGCAATTTCACTGGTAAGTCAGCCACCTTGGCAAGTTTGGTGGATTTTGGAATGATAGCGTCTGAGAAAAACTCCGGGTGAAGTTGGTCATAAAGAAAGAATTAGAAAAGATGATTTGCTGCATAGCAAATCAGTGTTTTCAAAGCTTATTGGTATGACAGTTGATCTCGTTTTGGTAACTAGGAAGCAGTGTCATTGGTGAAAAGGTGCTGCACACCCTGGGTGTGCCAGTCCGTATCTCCAGCTTGATTCCATATCTATGGATAACCTCACTCTGGAACTATGGCGCCCTGCTCTACGCTTTGCAGATGACAGTGACCATGGTGGATGCAAGCCACAGGTTTCCCTCCTTATCAAGGGAAGAAATAATTTTGACAGTTCCTCAATAATATGAGATAAAATCGTTACTCCATGAAGGAGCCCAGTTTACAGAAATATACACCAGTGGATGATATGTGTATTTCCTTCAGCCTTTGGCCTCAAGAGATGCAGATGTCATCCACAGGTGTATATTTCTGTACCCTGGGCTCCTTCACTGAGAAACTAATAGTACAATGATTATTGGTATTTCAGTACTACAATGTGTTATCAGTACGACAATGTACAATGCAATGGATACTTCAATTACAACAGTGTATGATCTGTACGACAGTGTTACAACAGTGTAAAATGGGCACTTCAGTACTAAGTATATGATCGGTACGGCATTGTTACAACAGTGTACAGTGGGAACTTCAGTACTACAGTTTATGATCGGTACAACAGAGTACAATGGGTACTACAGTGTATAACAGATACAACCAGTTAGCCTAATCAACTGGTTTTCAAGGACAATGTTGGAAAGCCTCACTTGACGCGGCCTCAGTGTAACAAACTCCGAGTCTTACTTCAATGCACCCAACTTATCTCTTGGTATATGGAAAATACTTTTTCAAATTGCCTCAAAGTACTCAAACTCAACTTAAGTTCAAATTTACTACATAAACCTCTATGTACTCCCAGCTGTCTGTCTTGCACAGCCCAGCCAAGCTTGTGTGCAAGCCTCTCTGGTGTATGTGATGCAAGCATAAACTGCCAGTGTGTGTACAGAAATTATGCAACTTTTTCACATACAAATTGGCAACATCTAAAAATAGAGTTCTGTCACAGCTGAGGTACTAAGTGAGGAGGGAGTTGGAGCATTGGCCCCACCTGACTTTTTACCAGTGGTTGTGCACATGTAAATGAAGCTCCTTCTTGGATTTTACTTGTTAGTATTCCTTCCAGTTAAAGACAACATATATGGCGGAGCCACACTGCATCTTCCACCATACTCCTACTCTATGGTTCCTTTTTCACTAACATGCCCAGTATGTTGCCAGGCAACTGGCCTTGCCCCAGTCTTAGACTAGGAATTGCGAGTCTCAGCCCCAATTCAGATCCAATGCATGTATACATGCACCCAGAAACCAAATTTGCTTTATTTCACTTCATTTAACGCTACATAGTCATAGAAGATATAAATGTAAGCTAATGGTAGGTCTAACTGTTATCTTTGTGATGACACAGTCAACCTTCAGACTCTGTTGCATTTTTAATTTCTCTCACCAGGTGTCACCACCTAGTAGAGAGCTGAACAAATCTGTTTGCACACTTTGGAAGATATTCAAGATCTGGAATTTCAAATGCCCTTCATTTGCATAATTTAAATTTCTGCAGCCCTTTGTTACCAATTCATTGGATGCATACTAGTCCATAACGTAGGAGTAGAAGTTGGAATCTCTATCCATTATAGCTTTGAAGTTATTTAAGATTTAAAATTTCCAATGGTGTTACTTAACATAATTTAAATTAAAACTTTTGCTTTTAATTCATTAGGTGCGCAATGGTAAACAATGCCCTAGTAGAAGTTAGAATGACATCTCGGTCTCTCATAGTTTGAAGGTATTCAAGATTGAAAATTTGAATACTGCCAATTAGCACATTTTAAATTGCCACAAATTTTGTTTAAGATTCATTACATGGGAAACCGTCAATAACCCCAAGTAGAAGTTGAAATGAAATACCTTTATCTATAATAGTTTTGAATTTATTCAAGATTTAAATTTCCCATGGTGCTGTTTAGCATCATTTAAATTGTTACAACTTTAGTTTTAATTCATTAGGTGTGCAATATCAACAACCCCCTAGTAGAAGTTGGAATGACATCTCTATCCATAATAATTTTGGAGATATTCAAGATTTAAATTTCAAATACCCCTGATTTGCATAATTCTACACATCTTCATTCCTTTGCATAAAAAGGCACAACTCCTTGTACTGAGGTACAGTCATGCCTAGTTTGGAGTTTCTATGTATCATAATGTCAGAGGAAAGGGTCGGACAAATTCACTGTGGGGGGGGGGGGGGGGAGAGAGAGAGAGAGAGAGAGAGAGAGAGAGAGAGAGAGAGGAGAGAGAGAGAGAGAGAGAGAGAGAGAGAGAGAGAGAGAGAGAGAGAGAGAGAGAGAGAGAGAGAGAGAGAGAGAGAGAGAGAGAGAGAGAGAGAGAGAGAACAGCTTTGCTTCAAAGCAAATCTGTCTGTGTCCCTTCAAAAGTTGTACATATTATATGCTTCAACCTTTATCCTTTGGTACTTCACATTACATTAAGCTTATGGCTGGATGCAAATTTCAAAGTCCAAATGACCTTGACCCTTGACCTTTACAGGTCACATGTAAATTGCACAGTGTTACAATACCCACAATTTAAGCCCAACATGAACCAAACCAAATGAAAATTGACCAAGTTATGGCAAGATGAAACATTCAAAGGACCAAATAACCTTGACCTTTGCTTTTTTGAGGTTATATGTTCTTATAAAAATGTGCAGTGTTGCAATACCTACAATTTGAGTCCAACATGATTAGAATTGGATGGAATTGGCCAAGTTATGACTGGATGAAACTTTGAAAGGTCCAAATGACCTTGACCTTTGACCTTTAGGGGCCATATGTACATTTCAAAAATGTGCAGTGTTACAATAGCTACAATTTGAGCCCAACAAAATCAAAATTGGATAACAATTGACCAAGTTATGGCTAGAAGAAAGCCACCATCAAAATTGGCCTTTGACCTTAAAATGACCCTTGACCTTGAGATGATCTCTACCTGAAGTGAACCTTGACCTCAAAAATGACATTTTGGCCTAAAATTGACCTTTGACTTTGACATTTGAGATGACCTTTGCCTTGCTATGATCGAACTCCTATACACTCGTAACCACATCTACTTTAGTATATAAGATGCTGAAGATTTAAAACTTTAATTAGCCCTCATTTGCATAATTTTGAAAAGTATGACCTCTCATTATAAAAAGATGAGACTTCATCTATAGAAGTACAATTGTGCCAAGTTTGGAGTTTCTACATGTTATACTTTTCAAATGAAATTTCAGACAAATTTGCCTGTAAAGAAAGAAAGAGAGAGAGAAAGAAAGAAAGAATTCCTAGAAAAACAATGTGTCTGTGTTGGCACACAGACATAATAACATCTCTATTACAATTTTGAAGATATTCAAGATTAAAAATTTGAATACTGCTAATTAGCAAATCTTGAATTGCTACAAATGTTATTTTAGATTCATTACATAGGCAATGGTCAATAACCCCCTAGTAGAAGTTGAAATGATATCATTATAATAGTTTTGAATTTATTCAAGATTTAAAATTTCCAATGGTGCTACTTAACATCATTTAAATTGCTACAACTTTAGTTTAATTCAATAGGTGTGCAATATCAACAACCCCCTAGTAGACGATGGATTGGCATCTCTATCTATTATACTGTTGAAGATATTCACGATTTAAAATTTTAAATGCTCCTAATTTGTATAATTCTAAACAGGTTCATTCCTCTGCATTGAAAGGCACCACTCCTTGTATGGAGGTACAATCATGCCAAGTTTGGTGTTCCTATGTATCATAGTGTCAGAGAAAAGTGTCGAGCAAATTGACTGGTATAGAGAGAGAGAGCCCAGTCATCATCTCTTTAAAATTTTAAATAGCAGAATAATTCATCACATATAGGTCCCTGTTCAAGGTGATGCTGTTGTTGTCTGTTTAGCAGACCAAGGGACCCTGGGCCACCAGCCACATTCAAAATTGGCCTGACAGTTATCCAAGCAGAAAAATGCTGCAGTGACTAGCGCTCCCCCCCCCCCCCCACACACACACACACACTGATGTGCAAATATGCATGTCCAGTGCTGAAGCACTGACCCCATGGGGGTTGTCCTGTACACCACTGCATTCCACCAGCCTCAGTTGAGCACTGAGAGGCAGGCTTGCATATTCAGTGGACCCTGTCTAGCTAAAACCAGACCTCCAGCCAATCAGCAGTAAGCAGAATTATTTTGTAGCCACTATGAAATTTGCAAAATTTCAGTCTTAAATAGCTTCAAAACTATTATAGATGGTGGTGTCATTCAAACTTAATAAATTTGTGACATAGCCACATCCAATGAACCAAACACCAAAGACACACACTTTTCTGTTTTTCCTAAAATTCTTTCTTTTTCTTCCTTTCTTTCCTTTCTTTCTTTCTTTCTTTCTTTCTTTCTTTCTTTCTTTCTTTCTTACTTACTTACTTATTTACCTGTGAATTTGTCCAACACTTTTCTCTGACACTATTACACGTGGAAGCTCCAAACTTGGCATGATTGTACCTCCATACAAGCCTTTTTATGCAGAGGAATAAAGATGTTTAAAATTAAAAAAAATAGGGGCATTTGAAATTTAAAATCTTGAATATGTTCAAAAGTATAATAGATAGATATGTTATTCCAACTTCTACTAGGGGGTTACTGACCATCGCGCATCTAATGAATTTAAAACAAAAGTTTCGCAATTCAAATAATGCTAATTAGCAGCATTTAAAACTTTAAATCTTGAATTTCTTCAAAACTATTGTAGATGGGATTTCAACTAGGGGGTTATTGACCATTGTGCATGTAATGAATCTAAGACAAAAGTTGTAGCAATTCAAATTATGGTAATTAGCAGTATTTGAAATTTTCAATCTTGAATATCTTCAACATTATAATAGATAGAGATATCATTCCAACTGCTACTGTGGGGTTGTTGACCATTGCGCACCTAATGAATTAAAAACAAAAGCTGTAGCAATTTAAATTATGCTAAGTAGCACCATTAGAAATTTTAAATCTTGAATAACTTCAAAACTTTAATAAATAGAGATGCCATTTCAACTTCTACTCCTATGTTATGGACTAGTTGTACATTGCCATACCAATAAGCTTTGAAGACACACACACTGATTTGCTCTGCACCAAATCATCTTTTCTAGTTTCTTTCTTCTTTACCAGTGAATTTGTCCAACACTTTTCTACTTTTCTCTGACACAATTATACATAGAAACTCCAAACTTGGCATGACTGTACCTCCATACAAGGAGTTTGGCCTTTTAATGCAGAGGAATGAAGATGTTTCACATTACAAAAATTAGGGGCATTTGAAATTTTAAATCTTTAATATCTTCAAAAGTATAATATGGATGTCATTCCAACTTCCACTAGAGGTTATTGACCATTGCTCATCTGATGAATTTAAAAAAAAAGGTACGAATTTAAAATATACTAATTAGCAGCATTTGAAACTTTAAATCTTGAATATCTTCAAAGATATTATAGAGGGATGTCATTTCAACTTCTACTAGGGGGATTATTGACCGTTGCCCATATAATGAATCTAAAAGAAAAGTTGTAGCAATTTAAATTATACTAATTAACTGATTTGCTATGCACAAAATCATCTTTTCTAGTTTCTTTCTTTAGGACCAAATTTGTCCAAAGTTTTTCTTTGACACTGTTATTCCAAAAACCACCAAACTTGCCATGGTGACTGACCTACCAGTGAAATTCTGCATATCGTTTAGAATAGTCATATTTAAAATTATGAAAATAAGGGGAAGTTCTCATCCAATGAACAATGAACCAAAGTTGTAGAATTTTAATTTATGCAAATTAGGTAATACCAGTACACAATATTTAAATCTTGAATAGCTTCAAAACTATTATAGTTAGAGGTGCCATTCCAACTTAAATTGAACAAGAGGGCTGTGTGAACAGCCCGAGCCTCAGCTGATCTGGACATTCATCACACTTGCAGCTCCATGAACTTGGGAAAGGATCAAGGACACCATGTTCTGAGTAAGTCTGACCTTTATAGAAGAACACTTACAAGTGCAACATCAAAGTTCAAGTAGTTCTCAAGTTATAATGAAGAGTATAAATTCATGTATGTTGCACTGTGATCCCACAGCTCTATGAACTGACAAGTCAGCTGAGCTAAAATCAGGAATCCGCAGCATTCCCACATAGTGAACAACTTTGTTTGGCCCTTCCATTAGGAACATATCCACCATGTGTAAGCTTAATCTGAGTGACGGTTCTGGAGAAGAAGTTGAAAATATCTATAACACACAAAAATTCACAAAAAAAATTAGAAAAAAACTGCAGCGCCACCTGGTGAACAAATTAACAACAAGGAGTCCCTAGATGTCTTCCTGTGTGATATCAAAGCATTTGGGTAAGCAGTTTCGGAGAAGATTTTTTAAGATTTGTCCAAAAAAAACATCAACAAAAATTCATTAAAAATCACAAAATCACTGGAGCATGACCACGTGTACAAAATTAGTAGAAACCCATCCAAAGTACATTGCCACAAAGTTTGAAGTTAATCTGGATGACGGCTTTGGAGAAGAAGTCAAAAATGTGAATTAGCATTAGAATGCCCATTGACTTCCATAGTAATCAATAGGAAAGCTGCATTGACCGATAAGTACCCGAATTGAAAAAATCGTTAAAAATCAGGAATCCGCAGCATTCCCACATAGTGAACAACTTTGTTTGACCCTTCTACAAGGAACATATCCACCATGTTTCAGCTTAATCTGAGTGATGGTTCTGGACAAGAAGTCGAAAATAGCTATAAAACACAAAAATTCATAAAAAATTAGGAAAAAATTGCAGCGCCACCTGGTGAACAAATTAAGAACTAGGAGTCCCAGGGAGTGTTCCTATGGGATATCAAAGCAATTGGGTGAGTGGTTTTGGAGAAGAAGATTTTTTAAGATATACCCAAAAGAACAAAAAAATTCATTAAAAATCCAAAAATCACTGGACCGTGACCATTTGAACAAACTTGGTAGAGACCCACCCAAGGCATATCTCCACCAAGTTTGAAGTGAATCTGGCTGACGGTTTTTGAGAAGAAGTCGAAAATGTGAATTGTGGACGACGGACGGACGGACGACGGACGGACGGAAGGACCCTCAAAAAACCTCAGCTGACTGACAAGTCAGCTGAGGTAAAAATGTGACACACTTGCATCCAATGAACCAAACTTGTACAATTTTATTTTATGCAAATAAGGTCAATATGCAAAGCTTCAATCTTGAATATCTTCAAAACTACTATAAATAATGGTGTCATTGAAACATCAGTTTATAAGTTTGTGATATGGCCATATCCAATGAACCAAGAACCAAATTTGTAGAATTTAATTTTACAAATTAGTCTAATACACAAAACTGAGATTATATTGAACAATGGCAGTGATGCATTTCAAACTGTTCTCATTTTGAAGGCACCCAAATTTGCTGTAAAGCAAATCTTTTCTAGTTGAAACTTCTGTTTATAATATATAGGGATGTCATTCCAGCTTTTACTAAGAGGTGACATGGCCACATCCAATGAACCCAGAACCAAAGTTGTATCATTTTAATTTATGCAAATACACAAAATATAGACTATGTTGAACAATGGCGAAGTGTAGCATTTCAAACTGTACTCATTTTGAAGGCACCCAGATTTGCAAATCATCTTTTCTAGTTATGTCTAAATGCCAACCCAGACATTTTGTCTTTTCAATTTTTTTTTTTTTTTTTCCTTTTTTACGTTGCACCCAGACATTTTGTATTTCCAAAAATTCTTTTTTCTTTAAAATAAAATTTGTCTTGAGAGCCCCCCCCCCCCCCCCCCCCCCGACACTATTATTCTGAAAACCAGCAAACTTGCCATGGTAACTGACCTTACAATTAAATTGTGCATATCCTTGGAATAGTCATGTTTAAAATTATGCAAATTAGGGACAATCAAAATTTTCAAAGCTCCAGACAGGTTTGGGACACCTGTCAATATAATAGACAGTAAATGAAAGTTGAAGAATTTCAAACTACACTAATTATGGGCATTGAAAAATTTAAAAGTTGAACATCTCCAAAAATACACAGAAATCCCATTCCAACTTGAATTTAGAGGTTTGTGGCAAAGCCGCATCCAATGAACCATGAACCAAAGTTGTAGGATTTAAATGCAAATCAGGCAAAGTGCAACATTTAAATCTTGAATAGCTTCAATACTATTATAGATAGAGGTGCCATTCCAACTTCAATTTATTGGTTGGTGAGAAAGCTGCAGCCAGTGAATCATGATCCCAAATTGTAAAATTTCAATTTTGCAATTCAGGTGAATACACAAAATTTAAATCTTGAATGAACCATGAATCAAGTTTTACAATATTAATTGATGCAAGTAAGATTAATGCATAAAATTTAAATATTGAATAACTTCAAAACTATCATACATAGAGGTGCCATTTCAACTTCAATTTGTAGTTATGTGACATAGCTGCATCCAATGAACCATAAACCAAAGTTGTAGGCTTTTAATTTATGCAAATTACATACACAAAATTAATATCTTGAATAGCTTCAAAACTAATATAGATAGTGGTGTCATTCAAACTTCAGTTTATAAGTTGGCGACATGGCTACATTCAATGAACCAAGAACCAAATTTGTAGCATTACAGTTTATAAAAATTAGGCTAGTACACATAATTTAGATTATGTTGAACTATTGCAAAGTGTAGCATTTCAAATTGTTCTCATTTTGAAGGCACCCAGACAGAGTTTCTAGCTGTAAAATTTAAATTTATGTTAATCATGGCCATTTGAAAATTTAAAAGTAGAATGCCATTCCTAGTTCAATAGATTTTTTTGTTTTTGTTTTTTTTTTTTGGTGTTAAAGGCAACTTCCATGGCATGCAAACAAGAGTTCTGTAATTTCAATTTATACTCAATTCACTGAATTTCCCCACATCACTATCTTAAGACAAAGCAGGCAAATTATTGCCTGATGTGACAAATGAGTCTTGCGCTCTCTTCTTACTTGCTGTATCTGGGGAGAATTGCAAGAAAGAGACATCATTACACATGTACGTTACTCAATATCAGGATTTTGCAGGAGTGCAGGAGTGCAGCCCTGCAACATGTGGCCATTAGAAAACAGTCACTGATCAACGAAGACAACAACAGTTTTGGTTCAGTAAACTTTTTATTTCTTGACAATTTGTCACATCTGCATAAGTTCAGTATGCAACATCTTTCAAAGCAAACAAAAACAAACAGCACAAGCAGGAAAATAAACAGTTCTTTCTTTCAAATATATATATAGAGAGAGATGTCAGGCTGTATAATGCCATTCAAACATGTTTAGTGCAATTAACAATTATATATAAATTTAGTGTCGCAATTGTATAGATGTTTCCCTATTGCTAGTTAGATAATATCATAAGTCCCCACACAAATATAAAGTTACAACAGACATTGTTTGGTCTGCACATAATATTTAAAACACAAGGACTGTGACAGTCCTCTGTGCAGCTGACCTCTGACCTCATTCATTTGTGCTGGCATGAGTGATGATTCTGTAAGAGTTTCTAAAAATGATAAGCAGTACCAGAGAAAAGACGAGTTTTCTTGCATGACACTCTTACGTTGGAGATCCATCCAAAGAGTACCCCTACCAAGTTAGAAGTGAATCCTGTCAATGTTTTGGAGAAACAAAAACATGTCTGTGGGGGTGGGGGTGGGGGTGGGGGGGGGTGGGGGTTGAAACAACAGAAACACACACACATACATCTAAACATCTATGGAGAAAAATGCAACAACTTGCAGCCCCACCTGCCCCTGGTGGCCAAAAGGAACTTGGTGACCTCAAGTGCACCATCAAAGTAACTGTCAAGTAGTTCTTGAGAAGAATTCTGATTTTTTTCCCCTTTTTCTAAAAGGTAGTCTAAGATTAATCCTAATAATAATTAAAAATTTTAAAAAAATTGTTGGATAGTAATTTCACAAACTTGGTACCCATCCCCTGGGCAGCATCCATGTAAAAGCAAATCATTTCATTCAAAATCTTTAACAATATTGTCACACATACACTGTATTGCAAAATACATGCATAGATTTAGTGCTTATGCAATATGCAATTTGATATCCCACAGCTTTGTCAAAAACTAAGAGATTCTCATAACTTTCGCAAACTTCAACTTGCATCATATTTAATCAGATTACACTCTGACATAATTTCAAACCTCTGTACAGCCTTCTGGAGAAGTAAAAAGTAGCTTTTACACACAATTTCATTAAAAAAAAAAAAATGACGCCCAGATGACCCTGCATTCAATATTGAGAGCAGTTAGCCAAGTAGTTCATGAGAGGAAATTTTAATTTTGATTTTGATTTTAAATAAAAATCTGGGAACATCCCTGTGTAAAATCAAAGCCTTTCATGTGATGGTTTTTGAGAAGTTGATCTAATGTGAATTGCAGATGGACGACAGACACCAGATCACCAACCAGCTTATAAGCTCAGCTGACTGACAAGTCAGCTAAGCTAAAAATAATATCAGGTTCCACAGCACCTAAGTCCTAATCTACATGACAAAGTACAGCATCAGGTATTAAGCCATGAATAGTACCACTATTGTCAAGTACTTTCACCACCAAGCCAATTTCCACATGTGCAAGAACTTTGACTGCTACCTATAATTTTCATTTTAAGTTTCTCTGCAATAATATGTGCAATATATATATATACATATATATATATATATATATATACATATATATATATATACATATATATATATATATATATATATATATATATATATATATATATATATATATATATATATATATATATATATATATATATATATATATATATGGGCACATACATACATTATGGTACCTTGAGGAATTTGCATTCCAAAGATGACTTGTGTTTGTTCTCACTACATCTTTTGTCACGAGTAAAATGCAGATATAACTGTTCGATAAAAATAGACTTAAAATAAATCTTTGCCAAGGAATAATTGATTGAATGACAAAAAATTACACATCACATTATTTTTATTTTTCTTATTTTTTATTTTATTTTATTTTTTTGTTCTGTTTTGTTTTGTTTTTTTTTTGTTTTTTTTTTTTTTTGTTTTGGTTGTTTTCATCCAAATACATTTTACTCAGTCTCATTCCCAGCTGGAACTTTAATCATTCTACCCATTTCATTTTAATTCTGATACTTGCATAATTCATCAACATAAAGTTGGATCATTCTTCAATGGTAATTATTGTCCTAAGATACATTACATGTACATATTGGCCCGTATATTCCTTTGCAAATTGACATTAAAGGCAGTGTACATTAATATTTTTTACATGTTTTACTCACTTTCTGGTACATTTTTCACACATTGAAATCAAAGCAAGAATTTTCTCTTCAACATTTAATGTTAAAAATTAATTCAAAATAATATTCTCTACATAAAAGCAAGGTAAATATTTCAATTCATTCAGCAGAGCAGGATATTAATGAAAAACATGTTGTAACACTGTTCAACTTAACCCACAGGGACCTAAATGCCATGCATAGTTTTCCCAATTGATTATTTAGGGCAAATGTTCAGTGGGGTGAGGTGGGGTGAGGATGGGGGTGGGGTGGGGTGGGTCAGATCAGGGGTATTTGTGTCATCAAGGACAACATACAATCAGTAAACAGCTTTCCTTGGCACATTCAGTGCAATGTGTGTGCCAAGGAAACCTGTAGTCTCAGTCCTCAGGGGGTTAAGTTTCCAAATTATAGAGATGAAGTGTAACTGTTGAGAAAAGGTTTTACATATTCATTCATGCTTTCACTGACCCTTAACATTTTTTTTTTTAAAGAAGAAATTGCATTTTCCATTTTGAATTGGTACATGTGTGACCATGCGTTTAAGGTTCTTCTGACAAACCAACCTTGCCGAGATAACAATGCTGCCCCATCACCTTGGACTGGACCAATGGCATGCATATTACTGAAACAAAAAAATGCTGCAGTCAAATTAAAATAGCTTGTTTAAATGGGGCACTATGAAACAAAACAAAAATTGCAAACTAATGTATTTTAAACAATTAATGGATTGCCCAGGAACTTAATATAATGAGAACTATATTATTGGCAGTCTAATGCAGGAAATCTTTCCATGACCACGTAGACATGAAGTGCATGTACAGTATGACTGATGCTGAGTATCTATCACCTGGGACTAGGAATACTGGAATTTCAGTGGTCCTAGTCCCAGCCTGTAAGGACTTTCAAATATCATGTGACTAACTGGAGCTGCCCATACCCAATAAAGGGTCCAGGCCAGTCTCAATGAAACCTTTCTGTTTGAAGACAAAAGGGAGGTTCTGAACAGAGTAGACCATACAGATCTTTACCTTGTTTAAAATCTGGCCCTTACAAAATTCTTGACATATCACAAAGAGCACAAAATATATATTTTTTTCTTTTTGTGTAAAGGAGCTGCTGAGTTCAAAACACGCATGTATTCCCTAAAAGTCATTTTCATAAGCTAACGGCTCCCAAAGTCTTTCATTTGGAAGTCACTGCTGTTGTATTGTAAACACTGTGATTCCCAAATTTCTATCACCAGTGGTCATATGGGTGCTTGACCTGACATGTTCGTGGGGGGTCATTCTACCCAAGTACAATGCAATTCAAATGCAGGGTCGACCTTGTAATACATCACTCCGGACTTTACACGGACATTCTACACGTACATTTTAGACGTGTAACAACGTGCATCGTTAGTAACGTGCACGTTATACCCTAGTATATAAGCACGTACAGAGAACCGTTAACCTCAGTCTCTGATGAGTCACAGAAGTGACGAAACCGGTCAGACTTTTTAGCAGTTTTTTGGGGTCTTGCCATACGGTCTTGCCCAGTTTAATTTGCTTATTCCCTGATGTAACCATGCCAGAAGTCTTGTTAAAAACTAGCATTACCTGCCCATGGATCACTTTGAAATATGTACATGTATATTAATTGAGGGATACTTATTTTAAAAAGTATATTAACCTTCTTTCACAACATAGCTTTTCATACATGTATACCTTACACAGTTCCACAAAATCATGTCTGATCCAATACTATCCCCTATCCAACATATTTGCCCCTGTTAGAATGAATATGGTACAATTCATAAACAGGGGTCCTGAGATGTCACGCAGTCTTGCATACATGATTTGTTTTATCTTTTTTTTTTTTTCAAAATTCTTTTCAGCACCACAGATTGGTCAACCAAAAAAGGGTCATAAATGGTGATACTATATATGCTCGGTTTTAGTTACCAAGTACAATTATGCTGACTTCACACATTTGCATGTGCTTCTGGGACTTCTGAAAAAGGCACATGCTGCTTGTTTTATGCAAGCCAGTATGCAACATATCTTGTATCTGGTCTGCTTTACAAGTGCCAATGTATCTAAATACATTGCATTAGTTAACATGTATCATTGTCTTGTGTCAATCCACATTTCTGTTGTAGTTTTTTTTTTGGTACACATGCAAAGTTTTCCTACATTAAACAGAGAACACCATATTGACCAGAGATAAAGAGGTTAAAGTCGTCACTCCTTGCATGCATGGGGAAGTAACAAAATGAAGTAGTGTGCAACCTGCCTATCTCTATTAACACATACCATATCCCTCCTAATTACTGCCCGGGGTGTTAGAAAATTAAAAGGTTTAATGCCAACATATTAGTGCAAACTTTGTTATTCAAATGCACATGATATTGATTGGAATTGTATTCAAAATAGCTACCCGCATTTCCATGACTTACGGTTGTAATATGTCCAACACAGTCATAAAGTTGGAGGAATACTGGTAGGTTGAATACAGCATGAAGTTAAAGAGTACTGGTAGGCTGAACACAGTATTAAGTTGGAGGAGTACTGGTAGGTTGAACATGGTATAAAGCTGGAGGAGTACTGGTAGGTTGAACATGGTATAAAGTTGGAGGAGTACTGGAAGGTTGAACACGGTATAAAGTTGGAGGAGTACTGGAAGGTTGAACATGGTATAAAGTTGGAAAAGTCTGACAGGATGAGCACAGTATTGCTCATATTTTAGCTTTTTATTAGTAGACCAATCAGTTGTTTTACCACCATGCCAAATAATGTTCTCTTCATTGTAAGCATCAAAACCTTACAAAGAAATAAATGATTTGAATGTACTTTTGTACACTATGGGTATTCTCGCACAAATCTCAGGGAACAAGGGCTGCTGCTTGATTATAACTAACTAGTATGTCTTATCACCTCAAATATATTACATCTACTCAAACCCTCCTCTGTGAGACCGAAGTTCAAAAGAACAAAACCACTGTTCTGCTTCATGTGAACAAAATGAACATTTGACTCTCAGCTGTTTAATGCATAGCTATACTCTAATAAAGAAAGATTATGTGAAAACAAACAAGTGAGTGTGGGAATTATCAATTACAAGAGACATACAATGGTCAAAATCATTGATATTATGAATTTTTATATTCAAAACAAAATGCACAATGACATGACAACATTTTTAGAATAAGGTTAAATCCACAGAAAAACATTAACCTGTATAGGAAAATGTAATTTCACATTTCCATTAAATTTTTGTACATCAATCATTTTGCAAATGAAAAAAAGGTTAGATCTGAAATGTTCATAATTACAATCTTGTCAATGATGTCAACTTTACACTGTTTAAACTAATTCAGTGACATTCCCCATTATACGAACTTCATTTTGTGCTTGTTACTAAAAACACTCGCACTTAATGTCATGGACTAAAAGCATGAAAGCATGCATTGTGACAAAATACAGTTGTACCCATCTTTAAAGATACCCATACCCCCCCCCACCCCCACCCTCCCCCCAAAAAGTTCCTCTTTCAAAATAAGCAGTCTCTTAACAGAGGATAAATAATGTGTCAGCTTAGGATGCCACTCTGCATCTTCTGTGAGGGTTGTTTCTCATAGTGGAAGTTGTTGAAAATGAGGCAACACTTTACCAATAAAAGTGTTGGCTTTCTTTTCTGGAGCCAACTACACGAATGTGATACTAAAGCCTTCAGGAGCATTTATTACTGGAGGGAATAGCACCCTATTCATGTACTAATCAACACACTGAATAAAAGCATAAATAGACACCAGTACACATCTGTATTAAATTACTAAATAAAATAGAAAGTCTAGCCATTTAAGGCATGTCTGCAGCCAGCCAATACATTTGGCACACATTTACTTGAACCCAGAGTACCTTGTAGTACTATAACATTCTGTATCCGGGCATAAGATTTTCTAAAAACAGATACAAAAAGCATTCTAAAAGTAACTAATAACAGTCCTCATTGCACATTTTTCTGCACAATGCAGTTTCCCAGCTAATAGGTATACCACCAAGTGGCACTAGAGACAAGGTTACCAGGCAAATGAGAAAATCAAGTTTGTTAAACATGGTTTTATATGAACCATTTTCTGGCAATGAACTCATCACTGAAACATTTCAAATATAACGCATAATGTTAATACAATGTACTTCATAGTAGCAACAGATACCAGTGCAATCTTACAATTGTACATAAGTGCCCAAAAAAAATTGTCAATGCTGCCATCTATTGGTTGAAGTGTCGCTTTATTACTGTATAATTCACTGTAATGATCATCAGTAGTTAATTTCTGCCATTTATGAACACATAAGGCACTTCCTGACAACTGTAAACTGTGACTTTCACGTATTAGAATTGACCATTGCAACTTTTGCTTGACAAAATGTGGAACTTATGTATTTCAGACAACTCAACAAATAAGAATGTACATGTACATTTAAGTACATTTCATAATTTAAATGGAAATCTGATAACAAGTTTAGAGAAAAAGTCTGCCAGGTATACTTCAAAAGGATACAAAACACCTTGTAATTTTGTGAGTATGCATATTGAAACCAAGGTCAATCATCACACAACCAGGTACCAACTGGCACTTAGCATTCACTATTTATTTAAAAAGAAACCCGCATATGGTAAGGCCATTAGAGTATTCAACACCTGCTTAACTTCATGGAGATGGCTTTGACAATAAGGTCCATCCCCCCCCCCCCCCAAAAAAAAAGTACTTACCAAGGCCAGTCACAGTGGCAAACAAATACTGAAGAGCCCAATATATATTCATTGACAATAAGAAGCCCCCCTGCATACTCAAGGAGGGGACGGCACAACCTCATCAAGTTTTAACATGGCAAATGGTCTCATGTGGGCAAAACCTTAACTTTATAATCACTTTATTTTTGAAACTAATAAGGGTTAAAACTTACTTGATCTGATCCACTGCATATTTTTACTCATTGTGTTAAAAATGGAACCTGACATCTTGGCATTTGACAAGGCAAAGAAACTAAAATACAGTGAATTTTTCTCATATGGTTTTCACTATTTCACTTGTAGAGCATTTGTGATCACTTCCAAGGCAATGGTAAAGACCAGAATGGGTCTGATCAAACAAGTTGTCATCACAAAAAGTGCAATGAATCTAAACAGCAGTACACATATTTTGCTTGATTTGCATAACTAAAATGGACTCGCAGGTTCAGAACACATTAATTTTGTGCCATAGAAAGCTGCTTCACAACAAAGACTCTCACAGATACAAGAAAGTCATATTGTAGAAATATGATCAAATATGCCTGTTATGTGACTTGAAGCCTGAGACAGCCTACACAAAATTCTTTTAGCTTCTTGTCATCCCTCACTTTAAGTTTGATGACAAAGACCTGCTGAATCGAGGTTATGTTTTGAACTGAAATTGCACTGTATGTCACCACTAGCAACATAAAAGAAGAGACTGTGTGAACAGCCCATGCTCAGCTGACCTACACATTCATCACTCTTGTGGCTGTGTGAACTTGGGATAGGATCAAGGTCACCCATGTATTGAGTAAGATGGCCTTTATGGAAGAACACTAACATGTGCAACATCAATTTACCAGTTCAAGTAGTTTTCAGTTATAGTGAAGAGTAAAATTAATATATGTTGCACTGTGACCTCAGAAATAAGGTCAAGGTCACTTGTACTGTCTAAGCGTGACCTTCATTGAGAAACATTAACACTTGCAACATCAAGGTCCCACCTCAAAAAAGATCTTAAATTATCATGTGAACAGTAAATTTTGTCAGTTGTCATGTGACCTTGGGAATGAGGTCAAGGTCATTCATGCACTTTCTGAGTATGGCCCTCAAAAAGAATCATAAACATGCTAAAGATCAAAGTTGAGGCTGAAATAGTTCTCAAGTTATCATGTGTTGAGTTAAACACCAAAGTGACCCTGTAACCTTCAGAATGAGGTCAAGGCCACCCATACACTGTGTAACTCCCGCTGTTATAACCTCAAGTGTTCCTATGCAATTTTGAATCAATTGGCCAAGTGGTTTTGGAGAAGAAGTTTTTTTTTAAGATTTGGCCAAATAATGAACCCAACAAATCATAAAAAATCTGAAAATCACCGCAGCGTGACCATTTGATGATCATGAAACCTTGCAGAGACCCATCCACGGTATATGCCCACCACGTCTGAAGATGATCTGGCCTGCGGTTTTGGAAGCGTCAAAAAGGTTACTTACCATTGCAAGCCCCATTGACTACATAGTAATCAATAGGAATGTGTACATTTGGCAGTAAGTACCCAAACTGAAAAATACATAAAAATCAGGACTCGACAGCAATGTCACCTTATGTACAGCTTTCTTTGACCCTTCCACAAGGAAGATTTCCACTACATTTCATTATGATGTGAATGATGCTTTTTGAGTAGATGTCAAAAAAAGCAAAAACACAAAAATTATATATATAAAAAAAAAAAAAAAAAGGAAAAAAATTGCAGCACCATCTCTTGAACAAATTAAGATCTAGGGGTCTCCAGAAATGTCCCTATGCAATTTTGAAGCAATTGGCCATCCTGTTTCACAGTAGATTTTTCAAGATTTACTCCAAAAAAGAACAAAAAATTCATAAAAAATAAAAAAATCACGGGAGCCTGACCATTTGAAAAATTTGGTAGAGACCCACCCAAGGTACATTGCAACCAAGTTTGAAGTGAATCTGGCTGACCTTTTTAGAGAAGTCGAAAATGTGAATCAGCATTAGAATGCCCACTGCCTCCCATACTAATCAATAGGAAAGGTGCATTTACCGATAAATATCCGAATTGAAAAATCGTTTAAAATCAGGAATCCACAGCAGTGCAACCTAGTGAACAACTTTGTTTGACCTTTTCACAAGGCCGATATCCACCAAGTTTCACCTTAATCTGAGTGATGGTTCTGGGTGAGAAGTCAAAAATTGCAAAAACACAAAAATTTAGAAAAAAATTGCAGCACCACCCGGTGAAATAATTAAGAACTAGGAGTGTTCCTGTGTGATATCAAAGCAATTGGGTCTGTGGTTTCAGAGAAGATTTTCTAAAATTTGCCCCAAAAAAGAAAAAATTTATAAAAATCCAAAAATCACTGGAATGTGAGCATTTGAACAAACTTGGTAGTAGAAACTCACCCAAGGTACATTGCTACCAAGTTTAAATTGAATCTGGCTGATGCTTGTTGAAAATGTGAATTGTGGATGGACAAGCAAGCCTCCTAAAAGCTCAGCTGACTGACAAGTCAGCTGAGCTAAAATGCAATTATTTTATACTGATTTGGATTAGCACTGTACATATATATATATATGGTAATGATTGTCATACATTTACAAGCAGAATGTGCAAAAACATAAAGTGCAACTTTTTTCTTTTCTTTCTTTATTTGTTTTTTATCTATTTTTTTTTCTTTTGCAGTCGCTTGGTCCAAATAAAAGAACCCACAGTTGACAGCTGCAGCAATGGTTCTGAAATGACATACACACACACACACACACACACACACACACATTCACTATCCCCCTGAGTTTCTGTCAAATTTCTGGCAAACTTGGCACCGCAATCTTCAACCCATACATTAGGTACCCAACATTTGATCAATTTTGCTTTAAAAGTTTTTCATTTTTGATAAAATAATAACACAGAGTTTTGTTCACAACACATGAATGAGAAAGTAATGTACATGTACTGTATATATGTTGTGCACATGTACATGTATGCAAGGCTTGGAAAACTGTTTCTAACCAGACTTACTTTCTTTGTGTACAACATTACATTCACTGTTCATCTACGTTCATAAAGGAGCCTAGGGAACCTTATCTCCAACTCAGATAATAAACCAAGCTCTAGTTGTATTGGTGGGCAGTACTGCACTAAATAAGGTGGAAGTGGATGGACTATATTCTCAGCTCAAAATATAAACTAACTTTAAAATTACTCTGTCAAAATTCAGTACCTTCTGGGAGATGAACACACATTTTGCAACCATAAACACAATGTACTTTAGACAGACAAATACATTTTTCCTGTATATATATCAATCTAACGATGGCACTTTACAGAACACTGTCCTACTTTGTATATTATTTTGCACTTTTTTGTGAAAATAATGTATCATCTTCTCATTTTCATTCCATTTAAGTTTAATATTGGCTGTATAATTGTCACACATGCTATTATTATTTGCTCTTACTGTACAAATATTTATACACTTTCCCTCTACAGAAAAAACCAAATGGGAAGACACAAGGCATCCCTGTACTAGATTCACTACATAGCTTTAATGAGCTATAATGATTTACAGCCATATTTTGTCCTCATGGGTGGTTGTATAAAGCATTTTTAATGCTATGAAAAGAACAGCAGTTACCGACGATACATCAACAGTATGCTGATAATAATGAGACTGGCAAAATGTTTGCTGCAATAAATAAAATACTGGCAGTGTATTGCATCTATTTCAAGAAAATAATCAGATTTGGTACGCAATGACTGAGAGCAACAATGACAATACAACAAGTATTAAGTCCTGACCAATCTCAAAAACAAAATACATCTTTCCTTTCTTTTACCCGGTTGATAAAAGCTCTCTGATAAATGTTCAGAACATTTACATGATATATAAAGATATGGTATTATGACACTGTGAATGCTCACAGCTGGTTACGCAGGCATTCATATTTCGACAGCACTACTGCTACTACTACCCCCATTCTCTGTTGCTGAGTGGTATGCAGCTGCATCATCCAGTTCTCCTGCATCAACATCAACATCAACATCAACGTCAACATCAACAATGCATGTATTGTCAACTTCGGTCTCCTCATATAAGACTGATCCCTCCAGCTGGTCTGCTGACATTTCTCCAGATGTTTCCATGGATATAGCCATGGCATCTGACCCCGGGTGACTGGGGGTACCATCTGAAGAAAAGGCATGTTCAGGCTCAGCAAGATGAGGGTGAGGGTTTATTATCTCAGGGTCTGAGTTAGTTGTGTGGTCTGGTGTACTGACCTCTGTGTCAAGCTCTACATTGGCTGGGTCTCGCACATCCTCATATGGAACATTCTCAGCTGCATGTAAGATTCGTTGAATCACTGCATCCTCAAGGTTAATTGAGTCCTGGTCATTCTCTCTGTTAAAATTAAAGACGAACCATGAAGAAAAACATGTACTTGCATAATCAAACTGAAATTTATTCAACCTGGATCAAAAATGTTAATTTTTTTTTTTGTTTTGCTCTGAATCAAAATTCCTTTTGATTTGAAAACTTTTGTTTTTAGCTCTGCTGACCACAGACCTTATATGATCACTCATGTCTGTCACTCACTCCATCAGTCTGTCTTTTTATCCAACCATAAACTTTTGCTTGTGAACACAATACAGTTAACAGTTTCATGTTTCCATATACCTTTCAGGACTTATAAAGGGTAAGAAAATTTAGGTTGTGTTCAATACTGGTGGCACCAGTGACCAATAATAGTATTATGTAATTTGGGGGCCAAGAATGTTGTTTTTTGAAAGTTTTTTAAGAACAATGTTGAAATTAATGTTGATCAGGCAAAAAGACGAAAACATGCTGCAATTTGATGGCGCTCCATACCGTATAAGGTAAGATATAGACCAAAAGGTGTTTAAAACACAATAAATTCAAGAAAGAATAAAGCTAATGACACCAAATGTACTACAAATGTGCATCATATGTAAAAGTTTTATGTTAAATAATATGGATGACCATGACCTACTTTATCAAGGTCAGGAAATGCTTTTTTCGTTACGGTCACTGCACCTGAACTTGTGCACATGTATCACTATTATATACCATTACAGAAACATTATACAGACAAAAGTATGATATGTGGGGTCATGGTGGCGCAAGTAGTGGTATGAAGTGGAACTAGCATTACAGAGTGCAACTTCTAAATTTACACCAAATATGTGTTGGGCAATGGTGAAATTTTCAAACAATTTTGAATGACGTTTACGTAAGTTTCAAGGTCAATAAGGACATAGTAACAGATGTTAAAATCTACATTTTGAGAAATAAGAAGGCTAGCTATCAATACCAAATGTACCACAAATGTGTTTTACATATAGAACGTTGATATTGCATAATATGGGTGACCTTGACCTACTTTCTCAAGGTTACAGATGGAATACATATTAAGAAATGATTTTTCTGTTATGATCATTTTGTCTGAACTTGCGCACATGTATCAATATACCATTACAGGAATATTAAGCAGGCAAAAGTCTATGACATGTGAGTCATGATGGGGTGACTGGTGGAATTAAGTGGAACTAGCATCATAGGTCAAATACATTAAATTTATTATTTTGATAATAAATTCAGATGGAACTTCTAAATTTACAGCAATTATACATTAGGCCAATGATCAAATTTTATAAATTTTGGGTGATCTTGGTCTGTTTTTACTGGTCATTCAGGACATAGTAAAGGACGCTGAATTTTACATGTTGAGAAATACAAAAGCTTACAATACCAAATGCACCACAGCTGTGTATCATATATAGAAGTTTTCAGCAGAGCATTAGCTCCATGGACCTCGTTTTTTGCTTCTTTTCTTTTGTGCATCCAAAAATGTAAAGGCTATGGACATTTATGGGATATCAACATGCTGCCAAGGTGCAGCTTTTCTCACCACTTAAGGACTGGTAAGACACCAAAAACCTTTGCATGGCCGATTTTGAGATTTTAACGGTTTTTACAAGATGAATGTCATTTCTATTAGTTGTCAAAATTTCAAGCTTTTAACTAAAGTAGAAAGATGAGAAAAATGCCAAAAACCACACAAGCATGTGGACATCCAAACGTCCATGTGTCATTATTTTGGTTTTCAGCCGCCAAACGGAACAATGCCACCCATCAATCATACTTAACAGCCTGTCACGTGGCTGCAGGTAGCAACGGCCCATGGCAAAAGGAGAGAGGTATCAGGGCGGCAATGCGAAACAAGGCGACATGCCGAAAGTATGTTTGTGGGCAGGGAAAAGATGCAAACATGCTATCACAGCCTTAGTGGTTTACTTTATAGTTATCTTGCTTGTTTTGTGTTCTAACGAAGGGAGACTTTAAATGTTCAAGAGGAGCGTCAATCGTCTAACGATGTCCCTTCAAAGGCCGTGCCGCGATGGATTACCCCAATGGTCCTGCACACCAAAGACAGGCGGGGAAAAAAACTGACACTCTAATCAACAATACCCATGTACATGATATTTTATCGAAACCAAGGGATGAGGAAATAAAAGTACAAATAAACACATCGAAATAAGCAAAAACGTGAACAGCAGAGAAAACACAAAAAATAACGTTACAAAATTCAGGTTGGAAAGAGAAATGAAACTCATTGACAAAATAACTACAAAATAGCTAACCAAGTAAAGTGTACAGACAAGTCTAACAAGCTAACTACATAAAGTATACAGATACGAGTAAATACAATAAAATACTATCCCTAAAAACGGGATGAAGAGGTAGGGGGCAGAAGACCAAACCCGCATCCGTGCACAGACCACGAGCGGCCGTAGGACACCCACCGAAGCAAGGCAACACAATTTTCGTTGCCAGGGCGGAGGTCACGGGGCCCGAAGGGCCGCCTCCGTGACGTCACGCTTTGAAACCACACTGTCGTTGTCGCCGTTGGACAGATTGCTGAATGATGCTTTCTGTACTTCAAAGGCTCTTTTATTCATGTGATTGGCCAAAAATTGATTGACAACCTCCCCAAATGTTAAGGGACGGTGTTTTCTACATTTTGTACAAACATCAGCACAACTTGACCAAATGGTATTGTTTCAGAGGCAAATGATCAACATCAAAGGCCTTTGAAGCTTGTTTTCTCAGAAAGGATAATAGGACGAGAACCCCACCTAAGAATGGTTATTCCAAGAAAACGGCTGAGCGAAATTTAACCCGGTTAACGGCTTTTGATTCTGTAATGTCTGAACTGCAAAAACGATTCAGCGATTTTCAAAATTTTGCTTCGTTCTTTTTCTATGAAATGAAGAAAATGAACATCCTGAAAATCAAAGGGAAAATTGAAACGTCAAACTTTGAGGATGGATAACAGAAAAATGAAACCAAACCTAAAAAATCGTAGGATCGTTTTTTGTTGCCAATATGTCAGGATTAAGATGCAAGTGTAATTATGATTTTATCACAAATAATTAGTGATTTATATCAACATTTATGGAGTGGATGCTTTGCGGTCAACTTTCAATTGTTTATTCAACAATTAACATCACAGACACCCAAATACGGGCCACTTAAATTCTTTGGAGTATGACGATTACACACATATATGATATGTTATCCTAACACAAATAGAGTTTTAGCTAGGATTGACTAAAGTGGGATTTATTTTTGGTGTCTTACCTGTCCTTAAGCCGTGCTGACCTGACAGAGTTCATGCGATCATTCATACCCATATGTCCGTCCATCTGTACACTTTTGATTGTGAGCACAATACAGTCCACAGTTTTCCAGATAGCCACATATAACTTGCAGGACTTATCAAGTGCAGGAAAAGCTAGGTTGAGCTTGATTTTAGTGGTGCTAGCTACAGCATTATGTAATACATGTCCATGGGTCAAAATTATCATGTGACCACTCTAGCATCCTGGATTTTTTATGGATCTTCCTAAAATTTAGTGGGATTGTGGAGGAGGTCAAAATCTTGGTTGCAAATGATACTTGTAGTGCCACCTATACTTTGACAGAAATTATGAGTTAAAATGTGTTGAAAAGATATTAAGTTCCATATCTCAAAAAACAAGATCAAGTATTACATAGCAATACATGGTCCCC
The DNA here is from genome assembly GCA_964020975.1 of Hermodice carunculata. Classification (NCBI taxonomy): domain Eukaryota; kingdom Metazoa; phylum Annelida; class Polychaeta; order Eunicida; family Amphinomidae; genus Hermodice; species Hermodice carunculata. Next base: position 35,359,897 of record OZ026613.1, on the reverse strand, counting down.
CACCAGAGAGTGAAATGTGGTGGGATGATGCATCTGGGTGAGACCTAGCTTGGGGGCAAAGGTCAAGGTGACAGTGACCCAATTTTCGCGTGTGACACTCTCCTGCTCCATGAAGTATCCACCCATCAAATTTGGTAGGTATAAGTGTTACAGTACAAAAATACGGCCCATCAAAGCTTTCAGGAAAGACAGACGGAAGGACATGATGCAAACCTATTGTCCACAGTGGGAGACCAATTGGTCATGTCCAATGCTAATATGTTTTACAATATCAGTGACCCTGAATTATTTTTCTCCAGTCACCAGTTCTTTCTGCATCACCATTACCCAATGATTATTGTGTTTGGCACTTGTCCACTTTTACTAGTTTCTTCAATGACTCAACAAGTTATTACCCAATTTGAAGAAACAGACCATGTATGGAAAGCTGGATGTGAGGAGCATATTATTTTTAATCCCAGTTGAAGGCGAAAGTTATATTGCCACTTGGAATATAAGGGTCACAATGAGAAAAACTTGTCCATGCTCTGCACTTACATCCCGCCCTCCCCCCCCCCCCCCCCCGCCCCAGATTGTAGCTTGGACATCAACAATGGCATAGAGAGCTGAGCCCTTAGATTAAGATTGCACTTGAGTACATTGTACATATACTTGGTGACCTATTTTTTGTGTCACCATGACCCAATGATTCTGGACTTTGGCACTTGTCCAAGTTTGTTGTTTTTCTTCTATAACTTAAAAAATTAAAATGCAATTTTAACAGACAGAACATGTATGGTTAGCTTGGCGCAGAGCACACATTTTGAACCAAATAATTTTTTTAATGTTGAAGGTGTCAGTCACCACTTCTTGCTGGCATGGGGGGCAGTTTCAATTGCAGTTACTGCCATATCTGACACTTTCCCTAAAATAATCTGAAATTTGCCAGCTACAATGTAACAGTCTGCTCTTTTCTTCATACAATATTCACTTACCAGTACAGAGAATGCAAGCATCTGCCATTTCCCAGATAAAATCTAAAATTAGTTAATCTCCATGTAAACTTCTGCACTGTCTCACATTATCACCCATACCTGTTGTATATGACGAGAGCTATGACAGCAGGATGTGGTATAGGTGAGGGAATTTCCATTTTCTCCAGGTCTGACAGCACCATGGGTGGAGGCTTCCATGGCAATCGTCGTCTGTTCCTCTGTGGGTCCCGGTATTCTGCATACTTCACTTGTAGCTTTGTGGGATTGAATCGGTAAGGCTCCAGATATGGGGCATCTACGTCCACATCACCTAGTGTTGAAAAATTGGTGCTTTGACAAAGAGGGTTTCACATTATTCTTTTTCTTTTTAATAAAAAGTTAAAAAGAAAACAGAACAGAGACTTCCAGTAACTTACGTTTGGATTCAAGACTTGAAATATTTGCCCAGACAGACAATGGGGTAATCCGTTTTTTAACAATTCTCAGGAAAAACTTGAAGGGTACATGAAGAAACTACAGGGCTGTGTGATCAGCCCATCGCAACTGACCTAGACACATTCAACCCAAAATAAATCCCAACCTGAGCTGAGCAGAACGTAGTCTAGCTTAACTTTGAGATGATAGTGTGGATATGAGTGATCCAGGTAATAACCTCATGACTTGGTTTTACTAAGTTCCTGGGGAGGTGGCTACGCACCATCTGCTGATAATATTGCTGTGTAGCCTCACGTTTTAAAGCCAGCTCCAGCCAGTTCATGCCTTCAAGAGGTACAACAAAAACAATGAGATCCCTTTTTTATGAAGAGGGGCACAGGTACTTTGTGCCTCAAAACATCCTCTGGTGGACAATAGATGACAGCCCATCAGAATAATTGAGCTAACTGACAAGTCAGCTGAGTCAAAAACACAAAAATTCATGAAAAAAATGTAAAAAATTATGCAGTGGCACCCTTTGAACAAATTACAGTCCAGGAACACCTGTAAGTTTTGTGTGCAATTTTAAAGCAATTAGCCAACCAAATTCAAAGATTTTCCCCATAATGAAAAAAAAACATAAATGAAAAAATTTAAAAACACATACAGGAGTGTTGCCTTTGGAACAAACTTAGTAGAGACCCATCAAAGGAACATCCTGATGAAGTTTGAAGAGGATCTGACTGACGTTTTTCAGAAAGTGGAAAGCATGAAATTGTTGAGATCATGAAAACATTTTTGTCCGTCTTACTTATTGGTACAATACCACTCTAATGGAACTTACAGGAACTTATAATTTCAATGGACCCTAGCTGACAACATGCTCTAAGCTGGATGAGGACAGATGGAGCACCACAAGATAAGCCCAGCTGACCTGAAAATCTGTGTGGTACAGGAAGCCATCTTTAATTTTGCAATCTTTCAACTTCGTAATAAATTGCTCTGACATAATTTCCATGTTGTGTACATGTATAATGATCACATTACCATGTGGTGAGTATAATGATCACATTACCATGTGGTGAGTATAATGATCACATTACCATGTGGTGTGTATAATGATCACATTACCATGTGGTGAGTATAATGATCACATTACCATGTGGTGTGTATAATGATCACATTACCTTGTGGTGTGTACATATACATTAATCCCATTACCATGTGGTTTGTACAAGGATCACATTACCTTGTGGTGTGAATATTGATCACATCATAGTGTGGTTTTACAAGGATCACATTACCTTATGGTGTGAATATTGATCACATCATAGTGTGGTTTTACAAGGATCACATTACCTTGTGGTGTGAATATTGATCACATCATAGTGTGGTTTTACAAAGATCACATTACCTTGTGGTGTGAATATTGATCACATCATAGTGTGGTTTTACAAGGATCACATTACCTTGTGGTGTGAATATTGATCACATCATAGTGTGGTTTTACAAGGATCACATTACCTTATGGTGTGAATATTGATCACATCACAGTGTGGTTTTACAAGGATCACATTACCTTGTGGTGTGAATATTGATCACATCACAGTGTGGTTTTACAAAGATCACATTCCCTTGTGGTGTGAATATTGATCACATCATAGTGTGGTTTTACAAGGATCACATTACCTTGTGGTGTGTATATTGATCTGACTGAATCAAGGTCATCTCGCACCTCTGCAGATTTCAACATATCCAGGTATCTTTCCAGGTCCAGATGTTGAACCTACAGATCATGCACAGCACGTTGAAACTAGTTTGTTTTTTCATCACCATCAAATAAAGATTAATTTCTTGATTACACTTTAATCATGGGCCTATAATGAATACATGAATAGAATTACCACTCTTCAATATACATGTAATTCAAATGTGGGTTCACGGTCATCTTTGGATCATCAAGCAAATGTACATGCAGCCCGTAGACTCAAAACAAGACAGTGCTTAAAATGAAAGTAGTCCAGCTATGGCTGAAACTGGTCAGGCATTTTGGCACATCATTTATCTAGTACTTTCATCAATACTTGCCTTGTCTTTCTATCAGTCAAAGAACTTGATGCAAAACATTTTTTTGAAGACATACAGACACGAAAATTTGTAAAGACACCAAGAACAAACGTGAGGATATTTAGTAAAAAAACAAATGGATGCATCAATGTTGGGTAACTTAAAAACTATGATTGTGTATGTGGGGACACCACACTAAACTACTCTCAGACTTGATAGACTCACTTGCTATGTAAATCTGGACAAGTGGACAAAATGTTGAGTTTATGAGCATTAGTCATCACTGGGAAACTAACACAGCAATACCTCTCACCTCAAGTTTGAAGCATGTATCTGCTTCTTCTAATGGAGACAAAAAGCTTGATGAAAAGATCTCAGAGAACAGCTGGTTTGTCAAGCCTGAAAGAGAAGAACTGCCATTAGTTTACTACGAAACTGCATGAATGCCACAAGTATACACTGATCTGACGAAAACCAATGGGCAATATTTTCTTTCATTAAATATATGGGGTACGAAAAACAAACACTCTGTCTCACTTGCATCTTGACCTTACATAAAATGCAGTATCATGTGAGCCATAACTACATTCTGTACACACTGACATCAAGATGCTCTCAATATCCATGATATCTGCATTGTATCTCGCTCACTTTGGAAATATGATATGCAAAAACTCATGAAGACACAAGGCTCTTATATAGTTTTTGAAATCCAAAACATTAAGTTTATTCTACTCACAAAATATCAGCCAGTGCCCACTTCATATCCAGTCCACTGTGAAAATTCGTATTTTGGGTGTAAAATTCCAGATTGGCATCCAATAAGACACACGTACACCCCTTTGGCTTAATGGAGGAAACCATCAGTTTGTGATGTCCTGGAGGCCAAGTGACATCATAGATCATTTACAAGGATGCACCCACTGATTGCCTACCTCTCCAGTTGCCCTGTTCCAGGTTCTTGTTCTCCCAAAATTCAGCCTCCCTAATGGTTAACCTCGCCAAAACACGCTGTGGGTAGAAGTCTTCAACCAGCTTGACAGCCTGGACTAGGGTCAGCTACAATTAAGACAGTGTGGCTACATGAATCCCGTCTACATATGCAGCTGGTTTGGAAAATGTTCAAAAACAAAAGTTGACGTTTTTTTTTTGTGCAAAATTCACCGGCGTATCATTGACACTGTTGTAATTATACATCATACATTTTTAATAGATAAAACAATATTTCTACCTGACCACCCAAAATATTTAAGATTGTATTCTGTTATAACTTCCACTTATAAATCCTCTCCAAAACATGTACATACACATGTCCAGCTATCCTTGAAGAATTTCTTTCTGACCAGTGATCTTGTATGGGACAAAATATTACATTTCAGCCTTAGGAAAATGATACATTGCATACTTTCCAAGCAAACAAGTGACAAAAGTTTCTTAGTGAGAGATGTCCATCTGCCCTTAATACTAATCCTTGCCAATTTTTCCACTTCAGATATTCAAGTATGTGTGAATTTATTTATCACCATACAACAAACAGAATGATTAAAGCCCCTGTTGCTTTCAAGTTTGACTATCCTTTTGCAAATAAACATATTAAATATTGGTACCCTTCTAACAAGATCCCCCTGTCCAATTGAGGCCATCCTTCAACACAGACAATTTTTTCATGCATGAAGTATGGAATTTTCTTTGCATTTTGCCCCTCAGGAAAAGCCATCCCTCTTACAAAACTATATTTCTGTGGCTCCTTAAGTAGCTTCACAGGACTGGGACTTCTGCATATAATAATCAAACTGCCCAAGTTGGTAGTCCCAGTCACCACAGGGAACTGAGTTGCAACCATACTGCCCAAGCTAGAATTGTGGGTAATGCACACTGGACGAAGGTCTATCTAGTGACAAGGACTGATGACATGGTTTATTTATTGCTATTGTGTACTTGAACAACAAAGAGAAACATTTTTTTTTCTTTCATTAGTGCTCACATAAAACCAGCTTTTATTCATGAAAAACAGATTTATCTCACAAGTTTTGCTGAGCAACAACATGCTGACCTATGTTTGGCACAGGAATGTCATTGAAAACAGCCAACGTAATTGTGTCATGCACACAACACGAGCAAGAACATTTATGCTGGGACAAAACGGCATCACTGCTAGATTACAGGATCAACAGCATGCAACTGATTACAAAATATGACCTCATCCATGACAACAATAGTTGCATGCTTGTTAACACTTGTATCCTACTGATTAAATGATTGACATGTTTGGTGTGGTTACGGGACATCATCACTGCACCGCAAAAAATGCCAGAGGTTAGCGAGTTTGTTGCTGTTGTTGAAATGGCATGCAAGCAATTTGGATTTGGGAAGCACATGTAACACAACAATTACCCAAAAGCCAATCAGAGACAACTACCCCAATATGGTTCTCCTGACGCCAAGATCTGTATTATGGTCATTCTCAAGGTAATAGAACCACAAATAGAGAATGAAAAAAAAAAAAAAAATGAAAAAAAAAAAAAACACCTGAACAAATCACTAAACAGGCTAGATATGTTAAAATGTATTTGGACACAAAATAAAACAACAAGCTTGCCCAGGTCAACACATACAATACATTGAATTTTACCCTCAGTTCTCTGTCTGTCAGACGAATCCTACTCTGGACTTCTGGTGTCAGGCCGGTTTGAAGATATTGGCGCCTCCTACACACAAAATATGCAACACATTTTTTTACAGAAATCAAAGAGAAACATGTGATGGTATTGTTTCATTTTACAATATTGGCCATTTTTCGTTTGTTTTGTCCTTTCAAGTTTGCACCTTCATTAATTTGAAAGGCAAGTCAGGCCAAGTAAATTAATAGCAAGTTCCTCAGGTATAGTTTGAACAAAATTGGTGAAGACAGATGTTATTTATTTTACATTTTTACCAACTTTGGAAAGAAAAGGTCCAAGGCAGGGCACAATTTATATTGAAAGGGCCAAAATTACAAAGATCCACAATTTTCTTGCTTTGAGAAAACAGTTGAGGCAGGGCTCATTGGTGCAGTTAGAATGTCGTGAGAACTTCACTACACATTATTTGTTTGGCTTTATGCTGAACCCTCAGTTATCAAAAATTAACAACCAATCCATACTTTCATAGTTTGACAAATTGGTCACAAAATTTGATGGTAGACCTTTTCGTACTTACAAATCTACTTGTTTCTTGAGCTCAGAATAAATCTGTTTGATCTCTTCGTCCAGTTCTTTATATTTCCCTTCATCATTCAGTCTGCCAGAGAACGGCCTGAAGCACTGCTTGACAAATTCTCTGCAATGATTCAAAATATGCACTATATAAACTGTGCCAGCTTGTCAAATATTAGCACCCGGACTGTTTTATCACCTGATTACTGAGGTATGTGCAAATCTGACACTTGAAAAATAACCATTCTTAACAACTTTTGGCACTTCCCACCAGGCAGCCCCACAAAAAGATACAGAAATTTGTCATTCCATTTACTTCAGTTACCAAATGCTTATTACCTGAAGAGATGCCTTTGAATCTCCATCTGCACCTATTGAAAATAGGGTGAGCAGCAATGTAATAAACCTTTCCAATGTGACCGATGTTGCTGGCATCATTTTTCACAGTGCTTCACAGATTTCAAAATCATATATAGCTTCTACTATTGGTCACAGTCTCTGGTAGTATCAACCACAAAAATAGAGAAACTGACATTTCAAATTGGGTCACTTTACGCTCGTCATAATTAAGTTTTCCTTGATTTTGTGCTGTATGTAAGGAATTTCCACTCTGATGATAATTTTTCCATGTATTTCATGTCAGGATGCATCATTCTGGAAGCATTCCTGTGTTCAACATGGAATTTCTAGCCACAGCTGCAATCTTTCTGAACTTACCACTCAACCAAACAAATTATCTAAAGTTTGCATTTTGTTGACATTGAAAATTGTGTCAAGATAATTTACCAATCAGTACTTGCCCATCAAACATTTGTACCTAACATCACAAAAAATCCACCATACACTTTCTGAATTGCATGTACATTCTCACATGCACAAAAATGTGAAGAGCCCCACCCCCACCCCCACCCCCAACCCCCTTTGTAAGATAATTGATATCTTAAGTCTGATAATATTCTGGCAAATGTCACCATATTCTACACAGGTTCTCTGGAGAAGGCAAACATTCCACGAGCCAACACACTTCAAATAAAAAAAAAAAAAATAGAAAAAAATTGCTAATGAAACCTGGCCAAAACCAGAAGAAGGTAACTGTGTACAATATCGCAGCAAATGGCCAAGCAGTTCTTGTAACAGCAAATCTTTCATTTTTTACTACAGCAAAATTAAGATCAAATAAGCACAGCATCACATGAGTCCTAGTCATTAAACTTTGTGAAGTTCCACCCAGAGAGCACCCACCACAAATATCATACCAATCTGAATGACATTATCTGAGAAGAAGTCAACAAAGTAAAAAGTTGACAAACAGATGGTGAATGCCATAAGCCAATGGATCATATATACTCGCCTGACAGACAAGTAAACAGAGCTAAAAACATGTAACGCAGTATCTTTGCTGCAACACATTTGGAATGGGGCCCATAGCATCTCCCCAGTTGATTTCAAGGCAATTAGTCAACCAGTTCTGAGGAATACCTTTGAAGACTTTACTGCAAAGCAATTTTTAAATGAAATAACATAATGTGAACCCTTCAGTCCCTGTCTCGCATTATTGTGAAGACAGTGATGCATGTATGCCCATGTGACAGAGTACTTAGCACTGGATGCCCAACACTTGCTAACTTCAGGTCAGACTGGCTGAGACTAAGCTGATCCTGCTGGACATTGGCATTGTGCTGCACCATCATGGTGTGTCTCTGGATGCCACATGAACGACTTTAGTTACGAGATAACGGAACCATGTTCCCGAGCAGAGGAATACATCCTCCGCACTACCTTTAGCAGGTCTCCCTTTGGTACCAAGACTGCCATGTTGGGTTCTCATGTGTGCTTGAGGCAAATCGACAGGTGCTTAACCAGCCTATTATGTCCCATCTTGAGGCACTGTCAATATTAGAAAGTATTGTGCAAGGCACAGAGGACACTTTAACAGTGCTTATAAGACAAAATGATGAAATCATTAGCCTTCTCGAAAGACAACTGCACCAGTGTACTACAGTGGGGGAAATTAGGCCCACCAATTCAACTGTACCAAACCAGGCCACATTGGCTGAGACTGATCCCAGGAGTGCAGCTTCTGCAATCAGTCCTGAGGTGTGAGAGCTTGACCTTCAGCACCAATGGTCTAATGTGAAGGGCAAAGACAGTAGTTTGTATCTACCAGAAAGCCACAGGCTACATGAATGGCATAGTGATATAAGACGAGAGGATCAGCGCACCTTGCATGTTTTGACCAAGTGTGGCCTCACCAGCGGCTAGAGACTTTTGCCCCTTTTAAGCACTGGGTCCATTTTGGCAACATGATCTGCGAGCCAGTTATCCATAGGCCAACATGGAGAAATCACATTTTAAAGTCACTGGAAAGGTGCCCAGGTTTAAACAGTAAGGTACTGTCACCGAGAGTTCACCAGGCTGGACGTGTCACTGACACAATGGGTGAGACTGTGAAGTGCTGCCACCTGGTGATCACCATTTAATACACACAACAAGAGGGCTGTGTGAACAGCCCGTGCCTCAGCTGATCTTGACATTCATCACACTTGCAGCTCTATGAACTTGGGAAAGAATCAAGGACACCATGTTCTGAGTAAGTCTGACCTTTATAGAAGAACACTTACACGTACAACATCAAAGTTCAAGTAGTTCTCAAGTTATAATCAAGAGTAAAATTCATGTATGTTGCACTGTGACCCCACAAACGACGTCAAGGTCATTCATGTACTGTCTCAGCATGACCTTCATACAGAATAATTAACATGTGTCGCTAATTCAAAACAGATCTCAAGTTATCAAATAAACAGTAAATTTCGTGTCAGTTGTCCTGTGAATTAGCATTAGAATGCCCATTGACTTACATAGTAATCGATAGGAAAGCTCCACTGACTGGTAAGTACCGTAATTGAAAATCCTTAAAAATCAGGAATCCAAAGCAGTGCCACCTACTAAACAACTGTTTGACCCTTCCATAACAACATATCCATCACATTTCAGCTTAATCTGAGGGACAGTTCTCAAAACAAGTGAAAAATAGCAAAACCATACAAAAAATTCATTAAAAAAATTGCAGCGCCACCTGGTGAACATATTGGGAACTAGGTGTCCCCGGGAGTGTCTATGAACGATATCAAAGCAATTGGGTGAGCGGTTTCAGAGGAGAAGAATTTTGAAGGTTTGCCCCAAAAAAGAACAAACAAATTCATAAAAAATCAAAAAATCAATAGAGCGTGACCATTTGAACACACTTGATAGAGATCCACCCAAGGCACATCCCCACCAAGTTTGAAGTAAATCTGGTCAATATTATTAAAGTTATGACCATTACAAGAAATTCCGATGTTAAACTTTCCTATTAAAACTTTTGTAGAGATTTTTGAAAAAAAATCATAAAAAAATCCAAATTCATTGGAACATGACCATTGGAACAAACCTGGTAGACACCCACCCAAGGTACATTGCCACCAAGTTTGAAGCAAATCTGGATGATGGTTTTGGAGAAGAAGTCGAAAATGTAAATTAGCATTAGAATGCCCATTGACTTACATGGTAATCAATAGTAAAGGTGCATTCAAAAAAAATTAAAAATCAATGGAGCGTGACCATTTGAACAACTTGGTAGAGATCCACTCAAGGTGTATCCCCACCAAGTTTGAAGTCAATCTGGATGACGGTACTGGAGAAGAAGTCGAAAATGTGAATTAGCATTAGAATGCCCATTGACTTCCATAGTAATCAATAGGAAAGCTGCATTGACCGACAAGTACCAGAATTGAAAAAATCGTTAAAAATCAGGAATCCGCAGCATTCCCACGTAGTGAACAGCTTTGTTTGACCCTCCTACAAGGAACATATCCACCACGTTTCAGCTTAATCTGAGTGATGGTTCTGGAGAAGAAGTCGAAAATAGCTATAACACGCAAAAATTCATAAAAAATTAGGAAAAAATTGCAGCGCCACCTGGTGAACAAATTAAGAACTAAGAGTCCCAGGGAGTGTTCCTGTGTGATATCAAAGCAATTGGGTGAGCGGTTTCGGAGAAGAAGATTTTTTAAGATTTACCCAAAAAAGAACAAAAAAATTCATTAAAAATCCAAAAATCACTGGACCGTGACGAATTGAACAAACTTGGTAGAGACCCACCCAAGGCACATCTCCATCAAGTTTAAAGTGAATCTGGCTGATGGTTTTTGAGAAGAAGTCGAAAATGTGAATTGTGGACGACGGACGGACGACGGACGGACGACGGACGGACGACGGACGGACGGACGGACGACGGACGACGGACCCTCAAAAAACCTCAGCTGACTGACAAGTCAGCTGAGGTAAAAACATGAATCTGCCACATGCTGTGACCTGGTGATCTACTCGTCCAAATTAACACATCCTATGGTCCACATTAATGTGTGTGTCAAGTTTCACACAGACGTAGCAAAGTACTAAAAGTTACAGCGAGACAGGAAAATTAGCATACAAATACAAACACGACTGACAATACCCTCTGTCTTTAGGTGAAGAGAGAATCTATTATCATAGTGCTATGTTTCCCAAAAACTCCAGCCATTATCACCACTACCAAACTTGACAGAGACTTGCCTGTGATGTAGCCTGCAATTTTTGGCATGTTGAAAACATGAATGATTGAAAAGCAATAAATGCACACCCACATTTAAGCTCAGCTGACTGACAAGTCAGCTGTGCTACAAAATCTACATTTAACATTTTTCGAAGGCCTGTCATTAAGTGAGTCTTACTGAAACGGTGAAATAAAGAACATCATGGTCTACCTGTATGCCATTTTGGGTTTCTCCAGAAGGCTAACTGTTGCTTGCTTCCAGGCATTCAACTCCTGTAGTTCCATACGAGCCTCCAGTGCTGCGAGTGCTTGCTCGGGCTTGATCTGAAATGATACATGGGCATTTGACTGATGCCAGCATGATGTGCCAGGCATATGAAAAAACTACTTACTCCCCTAGACCTTAATCACTTTATTTCAGAATGCATCAACAAATGCATCTACTTTTCTTTTGTGCATATATGACTGAGCAAGACCAAATTGCAAATTAAATCTGTACAGACATTCAAAAGTCTGACTGGTTTCGATGCTAATGCATCTCATCAGAAAATGAGGTCAACGGCCCGCAGCATATTTATATATACACCAGCATGTACAAATTTATGTCGCTAACACGAAAGTGAACTTTTGTAACACCAAAGCATTTTGACAATCAAAAATCAATGTGCTAGGCTGTAAAAGTCTATTACAAAATGTCTTGCATGTTGCTAAGCTACAACTGAGGCTTGAACCTGACATGAGTGTATGGTGTACCAGGTTACTAGTATTTGGGTCCTGCAGATACAACCTTGAATTACCATTGCATTCCCAATAGATGTACATGGTAATCAAAGGTGAAGCATGCATCAACTGTCAACCGACTAGCTACCAAATATAAAAATTTATTAAAACATCATGGATCCAGAGTATCACCACCGAGTGAACAACTTAGTTTACCCTTGTTTCAGAACAATGTGAATAACAATTTTGGAGATGTCCAAAACAGCAAAAACACACAAATTCTTCAGAAAATAGAAGAAAAAAACAGAATGCACCTGTTGAACAAATTACATGGAAATCGGTAGGAATGCATGTATTACCCCACAAGTTCCAAAATTTAAAAATTCCTTACAAAACAAGAGATCCAGAGTTTCACCACCTGGTCAAAACTTAGTTTAACCCTCCAGCAAGCTACATTTCTACCCAGTTTCAGAACAATCTGAGTGACATTTTTGGTTAAGTCAAAAATAGCTGTAACACAAAAATTCACACAAACAAGTGGGCCATATGTCTAATGCTCTGCTGACATATAATCTGATGACCATCACCCAGAAAATTCTCTGCCATTGATGTCCAAGCTACACCTTGCTATTACAAAATCATCTCTTTCAACTTTACAGGCCTGGTGACCTTTGAGAAATCCCAAGCTCCCGAGAGCTTTGCTGTCCTTGTAAAGCCAACAGGGTTTGACTAGAAGCTGGTCAGAGACAGACAACCCCTCAGCCTGGGTTGCTAAATGGGAAATGGTAAATGGTACTTTAAGTGAAGACCATGTACCTGCATGTGAGACCAGGAGGCAAGTTATTTACCTACAAATTCTTGGTCACATCTTTCATCAAATGGAGTAAATGAGGTCACACTGCTTTTCTTTCTCTGTTTGGTCATTGGGCAATTACTGGGAGATTTTAACAGCCAGAACTTGACCTTGAATACTTGTGACCTTGAAGTATGTCACATGTAGGTCAAGGTTACTTCTGCTTGACCTTATGACAAAGCTTTGGTACAAATGCAAAGACCAGAGATATCATGGATATCATGGCATGGACATTTTTTTCAATGCAGCACTGTGACCTAAATGTGACCCAGTGACCTAGTTTTCACTAGGTGTCTGAGGCATCCTTACTACCAACTGTCACATATAATTGGTGCAGCTACAATGAGTAATTTAATATTCGGAGATATCATGGTATCGCCATTTTTCTTCAATGCAGCATTGTGACCTAAATATGTGACCTAGTGACTAACTTTTTCGATAGGTGTCTGTGGCATCCTTAGGACCAACTGTCATAAATAATTGATGAAGCTACATTCAATATTTTTAAAAGTATTGTGTTAACGCCATTTTTTCTTCACCGTAGCACTGTGACCTAAATATGCGACCTAGTGACGTACTTTTTCATAGGCACCTGAAACATCTCAATGACCCGTTGGGATAAAAATTTAGTCTCTGTAAAGTGAGTGTTTTTGGAGATATGGTGGTAACAAGGTATGGACGGACAGACAGATAGACAGATGTGTATGTGATGACAATACCCCTCTGGCCTATTTGGGCCGAGGGGTAAAAAGTGTTTGCTGTATCCCCCACCTCTTGCCGGCGGGTCATTATGAGTTCATAAACAGTCGATTGTATGGTCACTTTACAAACCTGGTACAAATAGTTGGAGGCCAGGCCCGGGCCTGATATTCTTCTGGCCACAAAGCCGTCACTGGCAGGTACTCGACCACGCTTCTTTATCACAGTATTAAACAAAACATAGTCCCACATAGCTCGTAATCCCCGACGAATAATACCAACTAAAAGAAAACAATAATTTATATTACTTCTCAAATTGTAAAAAAAAAGCCCAAAACCCACATATATATGATAAATATGATTTTTTCCATTACATAATTCTATTTAAACATACATATATAAGCAAGCACTGGGTATATGTACCAGGATCACTTTAGATTACTAATACCCTTCTCTCTTACCACTTTCTTGGCAAAACTGGTTGATTACACACAGGAATTTCACATCACATCCACTTTATCTTTCTTCAATGTGCCACTTAAATAAAAAAGTTCTGACAGAAAACTTGAAAGTAAGCTCATTTGGTTCGCATGCCCAAAGTCTACATTTTAACCTGAAGCACTCTGGACACGTCATACCCAGACCAAATCTAATAAAGCTGCTGACTGAAGCTCGTAACAGGACCAGGTCAAGGTTCAAAAAGCCAATTTTAAAATCAAGTATTTGTATTCTCTAAAAATCATTAAGGTAGTCATGCTATGTCCCGGTAAATTAAGGTTACTATCACATTTTGGGCTAAATAAAGTGAAAAGTATTCATATAAACCTAAACAAAGTATACATTTCTTACCATACATCCACTGAAAGGCATCACACCCCCGACCTTTTGAGTTATATGGTCACCAAAATATAAATAGGTGAAAAACTGGCCAAAAGATACTATAATTGTGTAAGATTTTAAGAAATTGGACCATTACATTGAATTTCATAAGATACCCTGTTCACAAGAAGTGTAATGACCACTAAATTAGAAGGATGGAAAAGCTAATCCAATAAATGCCACCCAAATTCTGTTTGCAGGGCTGTTAGAAATACAAGATTTGTAGTACAACCAGCAACACTTGATTGCTCCAATCCTATGTTCTGTCACTCACACAGCATGACGAAGAAGGAGCTAACAGGACAGCAGATAGCCCCTGTGATGAGTGCGGCCACTGGCTGTAAACATCCCAGGCACAGCAGTCTCCAGATGATTGCCTCACACAGGTACATCACAGCATTGCTCTCAGCTACAACATAACACAGAGGGGTATTGGTACACCCAGTTCATCCCATACAGAGGGTTTGGTGTGCACCCAGTTCATCCCGTACATAGTCAGGGGTGCACCAGGATCATTCCATAGAGGATCAGAGATGCATTCAGTTCATCCCAGACAGAGGGTCAGATGTGCACCTAGCTCTAGCTCATACCATACAGAGGGTCTGGTGTGCACCCAGCTCATCCTATACAGAGGGTCAGTTGTGTATCCAGTTCACCCCATACCAGCACATCGTTTCACATGTATTTAGTTAATACCTACATTTATCCACAAAGATGCATATTTGCATCTTGACAAAAAGACCTTTTATTTAGTAGCAATGTGCCTAAAACCGGTGGTTTTTGCATTGCCTTGCAAGTCTTGCTGCAAGGACAGCTTCAGCACAACTTGCCACGCAATTATAGAAACTTGAGCAACAGTGCCACATCCCTCATGTAGTTCCCAACCCCCCCAAAATATCAAAATGTCCAATCTCTCTATGCTTCACAGCCCATCCTGTCACTGCCTATGCCTAAACTTACAAATTAATTAACACATAAACAAGTTCAATTCAAAATTTAGAAAGTTCTAGGCTTTAACAGCCAAATGAATTTATAAACCAGTCATCAGCGGGGAACCATCACGCATACTTGACAGCCTTAAATTCCTTGACATTCTTTTTGATGTGATAGTGGCTGCTTGCCTTTACCTTGTACATGGTAAAGACAACCCACTTGAATGTATGGAATGTACGAGTGTGAAATATCAGCAGATGCAAAAATACATACTGTATAACAAGTTCTTGCTTGCGTAACAATGCTCCCTCTGATGGTATTTTGTAGGTATTTTGATACATGATTGTCCGATTAGCAGAAGATTGGAAAAGGAAAAACATGCATTTAAAGAAAAGTTTGATCTCAAAAACAAATTTCAAAAACCAGGGCCAGAATTTCAACGAGAATACGAGAATACTTCTCGTAAAGATTGTCCTAAACTTGTCTTTCTTTAAAAAGAAAACTAATTCACAAAAATCCAAATAGATTATTGCAAAATTTTGCTAAATTCTGGCCCTGAAAACTTTCAAAAACCAATTTTTAATTTCAATCACTTTCAAGTCCTTGAAAATATCTTTAGAAATTAAGGACTTTCAAGGGTTTTCAAAATATATATAAATTAGTCACACATTTCACATGACTTTGATATGTTGACCGTTGACAAATTTCAAAAACTTTCAAGGACCAACTTTGAGTTTCAATCACTTTCGAGTCCTGCCTAGGGTCCAAACCAGTCGCACTTCTCGCCTAACAGTGCCAACATACCTTTGTTCTGTTTTATCTATTAGTAATCAAAAGTATTTACAATATATCATGTGTTTTGATCAGTTTAATTGCAGACTTGCACTGCTTAGACAGTGCAATGTCAACACACACCTCCCCCCCCCCCCCCCCCTCCAAAAAAGTCAGAAAAGCGACAAGAAATAAATTAAAGCCATAACAGGATTTTTTTTGTTTACCACTACAGCATATTTCACATAATTCTACAGGAACATCCAAGAAACTAAAAGTGTCCAAAATGCAACCCAGAGGATTAGCAGAGCAGGGACAGGGAAGGGCCAGCAGCAGAGGCCATGGTTGCAGTCATGGTGCTGGTGGCATGTCCAAGATAAGTCCAGGCAGATCAGATGGTAGAATGCCATCAGGCTTTTGTGGCAGTGATCAATGACCTGGGCCTTGGATAATAGAATTTTTAAATCTTAATGTTAAATAGTGTAATTTATAACCTTTATACGTGTAATTTGTCAACTATGATGCTAAGGATGCCCCCCCCCCCCCCACGCCTCTCTCTCTATAAAAATAAATCAAACTTTTTTTGTTGGATACACTCTGCTGGTGGATGTGGATGGGCTGGGACATAACTGCTCTTCAGGCCATGTCTGGTAGTAGGAGCCTTTGTCACTATCTGCAAGGTTTTTTCTGCGATCTGTGTCCATTTGTCTATTTTTTTTCCGACCACATCCACACTTTCTTCAACTCAATTCTTATTCTCACCACAGTGGAATCACTTGTTGAAGCCATTGTGGGCTCACTGATCAGGATATGTGCCACGCCCATAGCAGTGACCTCTGACCTTGTTAGACCTGTATCAATGCAGACATGTCACTGGTCACATGACCCTACAAACCTGGCATGTTCAATGGCATTTGTTTACATTTTATTTTACTACTACCACTTCAGAAAAAACAATGATTTTAACATCAACACAAGGTGTATAAAATATTGAAACTTAACAACACTTCAAGTAAACTAATAAACAAAGTAGAAAATGGATGGATTGTAAAACAGTTGGCTTATACATGTATGTTGTTCACTAGATTGCTACCTTAAATGAGCTGAGAACAGTGTCAGCAACCACATTTGTACCATTGCTATTTTCTGACAAAAGGGAAAAAAATGAGGACACTTACTTGGGTGATCAAAGTCATAGATCAGGAATGCTGATAAATGTACAATCAAAGTCACAACTGGTATCCTGTGAAGAAAGTAAAAATTATTAACCTTTAAAATTTCAACACTTTTCATTTTTCCGTTCATGTAAGTTATACAAACCAAAGATCTTCTCACTTTTCTTTGTCCCATAGAAAATAATCCACAGGTCAAGTGCATATTAGTTTGATGTGACTTATTAAATGGAAAAGTTTGCTGTACACACACCGAAGGACTATATTATGTGCAGGTGTAGTTACACAGCAATGTCCATTTCACATCTGATCAAGGCCATCAGAGAAACAGAGTAACTATGGTAACAAACAAAATGGATGTTTGTAACCACAGTTACGCTGTTTCTCTGATGGCCCTGATCAGGTGATCATGTCCAGCAAGTAAATTTAACTCTTTCCATTCCAGTCCATGATGTCAAAACATGTTTTATAACACTAAACTTTGCACACCAATTTTCTTCATAAAGGAAGCTTTCATTTCAGTTCCAACATGCAAGGTGTCAAGCCACGTTATTCTTGCACTCTTCAGCATGTCATGATGCTGTATGACTTGCCATGCCACACAGAACTACTGGCCAAGGCCTTAATTACTCATGGAAAACAGAATAAATTAAAACATGTAGAAATAGACAATCTGAACACTTCAACATTATGATGACAATAATGGCTTTCACTTTGATCAGCCATCTTTGTTCAGAACACTGACCAGACAGGTGTGGTGAGTGCCACCAGCAGCGATGCTGGGGAAACGATTAGGCACACCACTGGGAACACAGTCACCAGAAGAAAGCTTCCCATGGCACCTTTCAGCACGTAGTTCCAGAAGCGATTCAAATGGCGAGTGAAACTCTTGCCAAGAAATCCTAAAATTTAAAAAAAAAAAGAAAAGAAAGATATCTCCATATAAAACTTGCTTAATACATCTAACTGATAAAAGGATCTGAGTTCAACTCTGACCATTACCCTTCATTGATTGTACACATTTTACAATGATTGTGACCAAAACGTTCCAATGCTCCACCAAACTAAGAATGACATACATAAACTACATTGTGTGCCCTGAAGCTAATATATCAAAATGTACAAAGATCAACTTATCACCTGCTTACTTTTAACATTCTATTATCTTCCACATCCAGGATAAATGACATCATTGTTATCACATTCTAGCTAACAATTCCAAGAAAACATATACTGCAAACTTGCACCATAAATAAAAAGTGCTCATCATCACAAGTGCTGTAAAAACATGCCCCTGAACAATGCATGTACATAACAGAAAGTTACCATCAGCAGTAAAACATACTGGTACATACAGTGTCACCTCCATGAGAAGAGTTGAAGTTTTTCTACCACTTACCTGTGTCTGGCTCACCCTCAAACCTGGTTCTCGACAGTCGTATGTGTCTCCATAGACTGCGCAGTCGGGAGACCAGGGTATGGGTGAGAGAAGACTGGCGGGGACATAAGCTGCCCTGCAAATGTTTACACCAAAAGTTCATTTACTGTGAAACTTCTTAACAGCCCTCTACTTATCTCAAAAAGATGATCACAAATTCTATTCTACTGCTTGATTTTCCCTGCCCTATAACTGTTCACATCAAAAGTTCATTTGCCATGATATACTAGACTTCTCCTTCTTAGCACTCTATTTACCTCAAAAACATGAACACAAATTCTATTTTACAGCCTGATTTTCCCAAACATTTACCTGGAGATGAAAATTACAGTTAAATTCTTAATAAAGTGGCCTGTCATTCATGCAACCACATGCTTTAAGTCTGTAATACAATGCTCAGGACATGTCAGATACACTATTTTGCATGGTGGCAGCACGTGGTTCTCTCACTGTCATTTTCAACCAATGAATGAAGCAGGTCTTGTTTATCCACCAGGTGTCTCCACCTGCAACAGGCGGATACCAGGAGAAAGTTACCTGTGGGTGCCACATACAGGCTATATGCTCCATTAACTACATGGTAAGTCATGCTACAGCTGCCCTTGCTGTACCATGGGACTTACCAGGTGGTACACTAACCACTGGTCATGGCCTTCCCCACTACAACATGGAAGGGGTCCCAATGTACGGTCATAGGTCTTTCGTGCTGGGTAATCCTTCACCAAAAAATTTTTTGCACCGCTACAACCTTTTTTTTTTGGTTTGACTCATAGCTTGGAGAATAACGCTATAAGTTTCGACATTTTACAGGAAGTAAAAAATCATCAGCAAGCCTTTACAACAAAATAGAAAATATTTCACTTATTCATGCTTACTTTCCTGTGACACTGTTTGTTTGAACCAAGGCAGTGTTTGTTATGAACAAAAATAATTCAGTCCCAACAGATGAGGAAAATCAAATGAGAGCTATATTTCCTAGGTCATCACTTCAACAAATACTACATTTTCATGGGCTTCTGATAAACTATGAATCACCAATAAACACTACCTTACAAGCTTGCCTAATTGTACTTGATATCTGGCTAAGAAATATTATATTTTGATTGCATTCTCTTGACTTAGATACTAATGAGTTTCATTCTTTTCTGACTTGCCCTACAATTTTCCTGTTAATATCCAAAGATTATTAGAAAGTTTGGCTACAATAATTTCACAGTTTTTAGACTTGCCTGTTTTGCTTCTTAATTTCATCTTTTGGCATCATTCTGTTTTAATATTCACTTTCAGACATTTTAGGCTTACATGTTTTCTGTCAGGTTAAACCCCCCAGGGGCTCTCAGTAGCAAGCACCGGCCGACAACTAAAATGTTTTTGACATAAATGCTAATGACTTTTATTCTTTTCTGACATGCCTAAATGCAAATTTATATAAAAAAAAAAATACTTAAAATTGACAGCATTTTCTCAAATGTCACAAACCTGACACATTACATTGAAACATTGACTCAGGGTTGACAGTGAAATAGAGCTTATTGTTTGGAGACTTTCAAAGTGAGGAGTAGGTGTCATCATGGGGTTTGTTTCACATTTCTGGTGCAGGATATCCATTGTTACAGTACTTGTTCGGATTTCCCTCGGTTTGTACAGGTGGTCTAGCTGCAACTGTTTATTTTACAATCACTGAGACTGAATATAATGCCCGAGTTTGTTTCTACTTCAGTTATACTCTGGCAGGTGGTTTAACTAGGATAAGCTATCCAGTTAGAAAGGGTACCTACTGGTTCAGGAGTAAGTCAAATTGTTCTTACCTGAACCTGTACTATACAAATTTAGTAATTATGTTTTGTTTGACAGGTTTTCTTCCTTCATAGTGAAGCTCTGCATTTATAAGCAGAACTTTACATATTTAGCTAATTCATCCTTTGCCACGTTCATATTATTCATTATCATGTGGGTTGTCTTTGCTGAATATTTAACTCAGACAAGGAGCTGCTACTCAGAAACACATGTACGGGTATAGGCTACAAAACATGTTCTGAGTAGTTACCCGCTGAAGACCCTTTAATTTATTTGGGCTAATACAGCATCTGTCAAAATTCTACAGAAGAACATGTGCAATATGGACAATAGCACATCTATATGTATATAGGTTAGACAGTGACAGGTTAGCTTATGGAGAGTAAAGAGTTTGGACTGCGGAATAGGGTAATGACTACTACGAAGTGGTTCTGGACAAAAAGACACAAAATAACTGTGATACACTAATTCACCAAGGTCTTCATGTGAAGAATATCCCATTGAGAATTTCCTCCCATGGGGATACCAAGAAGGGAAACCCCAGCTTTCCCTCCCAACAACCAATTAACATTTATAATTAATTGAATCCTCACGTTAATCTACACCCGCAACATGCCAAACCTGGCAGTCGGAGATAATGTCATGAAGACAAACATTCGGCATCACGCTTTTTACATAATGTAGGTTACTAAGGCCAGTGGTGCAGTATGGTACAGTATATAAAGGCACACCCTATTCATTACAGATCAACTACTGATGAGACCCGTTAAGGTCGAAACCGGTCTGGTGATTTTCTTGTTGGTGTGATCAAACAGGCATTCCAGCTTGCCACCACACTTGCCCTGTCAACTTATAAGTCTTTATAATAAATTGTCCAGTCGTCACATTTTCAAGGAAAAAACAAACAAACAAACAAACCAGACTTGAACTTCTTGGCAATGCAAAAACAATCATGCATCCCCCTGCCTGCTTGTCCACCCCTACTGGCCTTGAAAATATTTCTTGAATGTTGATTGTCTATTAATGTTTTAACGCTAGCCATGGGTCTATGATCCAGGGTACATGATCAGCATACAAGTCAATATGTCAGTTTGACCTTTCAAGGTCACTAAAGGTCAAAAATAACATACCCATAAGAAAGCCCACCGTTTTCCTATCAATGTGTAATAGTAATCATGGGTCTAGGATCCACCATTACAAATATATAAACCCATACATCAGTTGTTCAAAGTCACTCAAGGTCAATATTGGCACTACCATAAGAAAGCCCATAGGTATTTTTCTATTAATGTTTAATAGTAACCATGGGTCTAGGATGCACCATTATCAACATATTAAGCAGATATGTCATATCTACCCTGCAAGCAACAACAGAAAAGAAAATAAGAAAAGAAAGAAAATATGGGGATAAAAAATTACAAAATCAAGATATCATTCAAGTGTGACAAAGCTTACACTAAAGGGATTTCCCAGACCTGTAAAGTGTGCGTGCCCAAATTCAAAGCAAAAATTATTAGTGAAGGTTATATTTGGTGATTCAGCAAAGGACAAAAGAAATTTTTAAAACGCATAATAAAATCCAAAAATCAATGCAGCATAACAATACTTATATCAGATGAAATTCCCTGACATATAGAGTATGTGTGCCAAAATTAACAGCAATTGATAAATAGGGAGGAAAGTTCTAGCAAAAATAAGATTTACAGTGACACACCAACATTTTACTAAACACCATATGCATCCCCTGTGGGGGGAGGGGTGTATAATAAAGCTCTTACATTTTATCAAGAAGTACAAACTCATCACTAGTCATTACAATTAAATGACTACTGTTCACATTTTGAAAAAAAACAAAACAAACACAAGCGCTATGATTAATTTTGCTAAGGATTAAGACCCAAATTATGTGGACAAGGATTAATTAAACACTCCAATCAGTCATATATCACATCCATTCATGGAAAGTTTAGTACAGCCAGTGACTCCAGTACAAAGATAATAATAAACTGAGGGACTGGCAATTATAAACAGAATTTTCCTTAGAGAAGTACATTATATATAAAAATTCTTTTTTTGTGTGTGTGAACAAGCTCTTATGCAACTTATTCTACAGTGAAAATAGCTGTTTTCACAATTTCAATACGTGTATACAAACATACATGTTCCATGACAGGCAAAACACAGGTGGTAGTGATACTCTAATAATATTGTACTCTTTTCCTCCCCTATCCCTGTTACATCAAAACTGAAGATATGACAGGAAGTAATTATAGTGTTCACCAAAAATTGTAGATTGCAGTTATTTAATGAATTTGGGTGGATTTTTTTTTGGTATTTATTTTTTTTTTGGGGGGGGGGGGGGCAGTATGTCTGCATCATTACGTTTCTGAGAAAAAGTTAAATTTAATTGACTGAAACACCCAAAATATTTTACTCCATCTAGACTTTAATTTTATGAAATTGTCAGGGGATATCATTTACAGAAAAACCAGAAAAACATTACACACGTACATGTATTTCCTTCCTACAGATGCACAAACAGACAAATAACTGTAACTCTAACCAGTCTTTGAAGAGAAATTAACTTTTCTGTTACTGTCTTGACTGCCCCCCCCCCTTTTTTTTTTTGCATGTTTAATTGGTTGCATTTCATCAATGCTTTCCCTTTCTCCCTATACTTATTTTGACATTCATCATCATACTTGTGCAGTACCTCCAGCAACACACTAACACTGACACCATTACATCTGAAATGGATCTCTGCAACAGGAACAACTAAACATAACATTTTTCCAGCACAAAGTACTCCAATTAAGACAAATAAAAAGTATATTCATGTGCTCACAACTGTAAAATTCTAGTACAAGAGAAACACACAGACAGGAAAATGCTACAAAGTTCAAAGAACATACTGGCAGCTCAGAGCTCTCAGTGATAACATGTCATTGTATATGGTTTGCTTTTCAATTTCCACTTGTACTATACTAACTCTGCTGATATCATACAAAAGGTTGGTGGATCATACAGACATATTAGCAAGTTAGGTGGATTATGCTCTCATATCAAAACGTTTGGTGGATTGTCCTGATATAGAAGGTCTGGTGGATCATTCTGATCACATATTATAATAATAATAATAATAATAATAATAATAATAATAATAATAATAATCTTTATTTAACGAGGGTTGATACATATTATGAAGTCAATATGACCTGGTAAGTGTGTCACTTATCTTCCCCAGGGCCCTCAAAGCAGGGCCCTCAATATATTATACTATGCAGATGTTACATTTGAAGGTTTGTTGGATTACTCTGTCATATTAGAAGGTTTGGTAGGTCAGTATACATACAAGCAGTTAATGTGTGACCTCATGATATGATCTTTGTCATGGATCTTGTATCTTTTCTTATAAATCCTTGAATGCTGGGCAGGGCTCTATAGTCTGTAAGCCCTGGAGGTTAGCAACAATTTGCTCTCACAAATATGAGGAGAATGGATGAAAAATTTTGTAGGGCAGGGGGTCAGTCAAATTTCAAATGAAAATGCCTCGAGGACAAGAGCAGTAAAATGGGGATGATATGTTCTACTCAGTCATCAAACGATTTCCTGACCATATATATACATATATATATATATATATGTATATACATATATATATATATGTATATACATATATATATATATATATATATATATATATATATATATATGTATATACATACATATATATTATATATATACATACATACATACATACATATATGTACTCCATAATAACTTTAAACAATGGCAAAAGCTTCCAAATTAGAAATTAGGCAAACCTTTCTTTCATAGCACCACTTATTCTTTATTGATCAGTACATAACTCTTTAGATTTTCAGAACCCACGCAGAAGAGAACAAAACAATCCTTGCTGAGTGGGTACAGGTGCATTTATGAAAATAAAAGCATTACTTGTGTTTTATCGAGCAAGTTTGTTACCCAAATTGTAAATCCCAATGCAAGAAATCCAAGTTGAGAATACAAGAAACTACCTTGAAACACCACTAAATTCAAGACAAGAAACATGTATTCATGGAAATCACTCAAGCTTTGACATATCCAAATGCATGACAATTTTCCTTAATATCATATCTGCATGCAAATAAATCCATTACACGAGAGTGCACTATATCAGTGATAAAAAGGAACGGACCACAAAGTACAAACTTCAGTGTTACTGTCTTTTTGGATGGTATGACATGACAAAAACAACAGTACTGTAATTTTGGAACACTTTACACCAAACTGAACATAACTTTTTGTATGCCCATTCCAATTTGTGAAATAAAATGTCACCATTTCCAAATTAATGAAATGCTTCAAAAATCTTGAATCTCAATATATTCTGACCAGTTAAATTAAAACACTCAAGCATTTTTTAGCACTGTGATTGCAAAATATTCTAGAGCTAATAAAATGCTGTGTAACCCAGCTATTCATCAATTTATGCCACATGAGCTTGAATCGCAGCCTGAAAACTGCAAAAATTTCCATGAATAACGAAGTTACCCTAACTCTACATAGCAACTAGAGGCTGCAGAAATATAGCCAGGCCCGTGTGAGTACTTAGCCACTGCTTACATGGGTTATAAACATTGTAGGGTCATTGGGATCCAAGAACTGCAACAGCACCAAACCGCACATTTTAATACCATAGCAGATGACCAGGCATAAGCAATATTACCAATACGATAATGCCAACAAAACTTGTTGCTAATATTAATCCAAACTGCTTTTTTTTTTATCTTGACAGAAAAGAAAAGCGTTTCAATAAGCTGAGAAATAGTTGTCCATTCAGACATAAAATAAAATACTGCGCAGTGCATACATCTCAAATTCTTTTTCTGTTTTTTTTTTTTTTTTCCCCCCGTGAAACCATGTGATGGTGAGAAAATGATAACACCAACCTATTTCAGTTATTTTGTGCCAGGATAATTTCTATCCCTCATGGAAAACTACAATTATCAACTCATTTATATGTATTCCTTCATCATATCACATCATCACTTCCAAAACACAGGACCTATATTTAAATATATCCCTGTTTTATAAATTGTAAGTATATTTTCACAAAGTATGAGATGTATAAGTTATTATGTACATTTCTTTTCAGACACAAAAAGTAGATTTTTCTCATGTGCAAGATGAGTTAATTTCGCATTAACTTCTTTTCAAAGTTTTCCTAAAGAAGTTAATGTCATTATCAGATTCTCCTTGCTCGTGACAATGGTGTTTAGTTACACACCAGTCAGCAGGATATCTGATACAGATGATTTTTACAATGACAGAACAGAAAATTAAAAAAAAATACAAAAAAACAATGGAATAACAAGCCATCCGCAAGCCATCTGTCTTATTTCCCAACATTCACCTCCCCCCCCCCCCAAATATCTGAAAATTGAACAGCGAAATTGCATGCAGGGGAAGGGATGGGGGTTCACATACCAAGGGGTATAAACTTTCTATTTCCACAAAATCATAACATGGATAAAATACAAAGCCATTCAAGCTACAATCAACCAACCAACCAACCAACCAACCAACCAACCAACCAACCCATTACAATGTACCATGTTACAAGAAAGCCTTCAAGATTTCAGTCCCAGCTACACACTAGATTTGCAGTGCACATAATATCTAACAGAACCTACCATGCAATTGCCTGCTTAACAAGACACCCTCAACATTTATCCATTCATATGTGTTTGACAGAGAACATGGAGGTCAGTCTGTCAGCAGGCAAGCAATATAAACACACAGTGCCACACCACTGTGTAAACAGAAATGTAGTGCTTTCGGAGAAGTACACTACGAGTTGAAGTAGTTGTGTATTTGTTAAACCTTCCCAAATTAAATGGTGTCTCAAACAGGAACATAGACCATGAAATAACACATGAACTTAATCCTACCCACAGGTACAGGCTTTAACAGAAGAAAAGTGTCAAAAATAATGCCACGTTAAGCATAACTTACATTGACCTGGCTCAGCTGCAAGTCTGGCATAAACGCATTCCAGAAGAAGAGAGCCCTGAGGCTCACCGGACTGCTCCATGGTATCACCACCTGCAAACAAAAACTCATTGAACTATAGGCACCAGACTACATCTCATAAGAGTATCATAAACAACAGTAGTAGTAGTAGTAGTAGTAGTAGTAGTAGTAGTAGTAGTAGTAGTAGTAGTAGCAGCAGCAGCAGTAGTAGCAGTAGTAGCAGTAGCTATAGTATTTTTTTTGACTCAAGATTGATGCAAATACCTAAGGTCCAAATTAGTTAATACTGTTGGTAGCCGCTAAAGCACCAGGATCCTTTCCCAGTGCACCTTGCGGCAGGTTAGGTTGTTTCAATATAGCAGCCATATTGCGCCATAGTTAAAGTACAGGGAAATGACATCGCAAAGTTGATCGTTATTTTCCAACGTACTACAGAAGTATTTACAAGCTACAGTGACAGTCTACAATTGCAAAGTTCCTGACTGTAAGCCAGACACAAGAAAACTGTGTAAATTGGATAAATACCCCTGGATGCAAGGGGTAGCTTTCCATAGTTTTCCTCCAAAGAAACATAGAAACGACGGGAGTGGTTTAATATGGTGAAAAGACCAGATGATTATGAACCACCAGGCAATTTTGACAGAATTTGTTCACGACATTTTGTTGAGGGTAAAGGTCCGACACCAGAACACCCAGTGCCCACGTAATTTCCATATAACAACTGGACGATTGCAGAAAACCAACGCACAACAAACCGATGGCAGAACCGTGTGAGCCGGCCGCGGATCGAGTGACCTACCCAGCAACGAAGAAAGGCCGGTTGCCAAGTAGAAAGCAGGGGTGCGATCGCTGCGTTGCAGCGGTAGCTCACAGTACTAGCTAATTTGGCCAAAGCTATTCTTATCAAAATATCAACTTTACAATCAGGTAAAATATATACAAATGTAATACAGTAGTCCCTCTTTTGACAGACCATCCCTAGTGCCATTCAAGAAGTGGTTACTTAAAACAGGTGGTCTCTCAAAGGAGGTTTGACTCTTGCACCACCTGCCCAACAACTAACCATTATTTTGAATTCCCATCCATCATTTAGATTCACACATGATTGGTGAACACTTACTGCACCCCATTCCATCTTACTGTCTTGTGTTTACTCAAGTACTGGTATTATGAACATATTTTGGATTTGTAAACTGCTTTTGACAAATTATTTTACCAATTCTGTATTTCTGTATAAAAAAGGTTGGTTTTACTTATCTGAAATGGCAAATTTCGGGATGGATATGTGGTCTTTTGGGGGTCACTTTGTGTGGCCACTGGTCAGGTTCTGCAGGTGTTCTCCCAAAAGAGCGGTCTTTCAAAAGAGGACTAACTGTATATTAATCTGATTTGTGAATAGCTGACTGTGAACTTACCCCCAGCAAGAACATTGTATTCCAAGTCCAGGACCATGTTCTGTGGATGTAATTAAGCCACCTCCAGAAGGGATACTTGGTGCTGGTCTTCCTTCTGGTGTATTTCTCCACGGTGAATGAGGGCTACAAAGACGAAAGAGAATATAACATTCCATTACTTTAACCCTCTTCCACCTTAAACTGGCCAAAACCAGCTGGGGGTCAAGTACTGTCTGCTCCAATGTTTTTCACTAATTTCATCAGTTGAAAATAAATTGGATGAGATATGCAGATGAAACTTGCCTTCAAAGCAGACCTAAGCTGCATATTTTGTCTACTCCACTGGGGTCTGCCCTTCTTTATCTAGGTCACTGTTTTAGCGTTGTAAAAGTGATTCAGTTTCCAATTGGCTGAGTATGGTTACTATGGTAACAGGCTCCAGTATACTATGGACCAGAGGCTGCTACTGGTGTTGACGACAATGATGAACTTCCTGATTGGTGTCTCAGTCTAGGGGGAGGGTCACAATATAGTTTTGTTTTGGATCCGTTACTATAAATAAAATCCTGTTGAAGGGCAGACCAGGTGTAGTAACAAGAATCTTGGTCTGCTTTGCAGGCAAAGATGAGACCTATCAAAGTAACAGGCCCAAGGCCACCAGCTTTCCTTGACATGGGTTAGATGCCCAACCCACGCGAATGAAAGCTGATGATTCAGTTTTTAACTTAGTCATTATTCAAGGGGGAAAGTTGCCTGCTTAGCTAACTCCAAGGCTTTTCTTTGGCTGGTGGCCTGTGAGTCTGCATGCTTGTATAAAGATTTCATTATACCCTGCACTTTAAAATGTCATCCATGCTTAATCAGCCACTCACACTTAATCAGCTTGTAAACAGCAATTAGTGGCTTATAATTATGAAGGAGTGCAATGAATCATGCCGAGTAGCTGCCTTTGTGTATTTGCTAATTATATACAAATATTATAAATAGCCATAATCATAATAAATTACACTAAACTAAACTAACTAAATGAAAATTCAAAAGAAACTGAAAAATCAATAGGGGATGACAATACTTACACAAGAAAAATTTCCACAGCCTGTTGAGTATGTGTGCAAAATTCAAAGCAACAGGTGAACAGCTACCAGAACTATAGCAAAAAGACAGTGGAGCTTAAATTCTATATGCATCCCTTCTGATGACTGAATATGTCACACAGTACAATGAATCTGGGAAGACGTTTTCAAATAAGCAACCACTGTGCAAATTACCTGATTAGGGTCAGTGCGTGGGGTAGCTATGACAGTTGGTGAGTTCACAATGACTGTGGGTATGACTTCTGACTCCCCTTGCAGGTTCTTGTGGACAATCCAGTTCCTTGGCAACCATATTCTTGATGAGAAGGTGAAAACTCGATTGGCAATCTTTACTTTGCCCAGTTCCTTCCGTAGCACTGGTTCTCTCTAAAAATAGCAAAATGTAATGTTACACCTCTAGGACTGTAAGTTATTTGTCATTTCATGCACAATTATGCTTTACTTATGCCTACCATTTTGAACTAATCAAACTGAATGAAACCTTTTTCAATTCATACTTCGAAACGTTATCAAATACTGCCAAGCTGATTAATTGATTGTCTTGTGCAAAATTATAAGTTGGCAACACTACTTTTCAATTCTTTAAACCTTTCACAACAATGTATAGTTCCTACACACACAAACACATGTGTGTGCGTACATGCATGCATGTGCACATGTATGTGCATGCACCTTTTCGTAGCCATCAGTAACTTTGCATACCGCTTAGGTCTGACTTACGTCTCTCCTAAAGATGAGATCACGGTGCAAGAAGTACACAGTTTGTTCCAGTCCCTGACTACGACACATTTCTATGGCTTCCTCATGTGCAACCCATTGATGTTGCTTGATGAACTCCTCCTGCAATCACAGGCACACACAATATACACTCATCCCATACTGAGAAGTGAAACACATTTGTTTCCGATTTCACAATGAGAGAATAGTTCAGTCAGGCCTCGTTTCAACCATTCCCCCTTAAAATTACCCAAATCAGCCAGTGGTCAAACATAGTCTGCTGCAAAAAAACCCAGCTTGAATGAGAATTAGAAATGAGACCTATCAAGGTAACATCTCCCAGGTCAACAGCTTTCCTCAATATCACCACAGACATTTCACTCACTTATGACTTCCAGAAGAAATGGATTATACCATAGGCAAGATTTATTAAAGTTCCCGGTTAACCATGCATGACCCTCTACTTCCCAATAATGCTAAAGGAAAGAGCCAAATGCATATAAACAAAATAGCAAGACACCTGTGTGGAGTTTAAACTTCCTTCTGTCAATCTGTGCTTCCACATCAATATCACTGGGTGTGTGTTTGACAACAATTCCCCTTACATTATACACTAACAACATACTTCTGTGCCTTGCCTGCTAATATAATAAATACACTTACTTCAAAGGCTTTTAATTTCTCATTCATCCAGGCCTTAATTCTGGAACGTACTGGGTAAGTTTTCACTAGGTGATTCTTCAGCTACAAGAAACAAAAGCAAAGGTATCATAAGGATATAAACCT
Organism: Hermodice carunculata; assembly: GCA_964020975.1. NCBI lineage: Eukaryota > Metazoa > Annelida > Polychaeta > Eunicida > Amphinomidae > Hermodice > Hermodice carunculata. Next base: position 35,329,386 of record OZ026613.1, on the reverse strand, counting down.
CTTTCTCTTTTGTTTATTGTGTAATTCACTCACTATTCACAACACAAACAGGATAATTTCCTAGTTTACAAACATTTTCCTGTAAAAATTCTTTTCTAATTAACTCTTGCGTTCAAGTGAACAGTGCTGCTACCTACTGGGCATTTTTACAATGTGACTTCCTGTGTGAGCATTATACATGTATAGTGGCCTCCAAAAGTGTGGAATATTGATTTCTTATAACAATTATAAACTCCAAATGAAACGCCAGTCTGGAATTATTATTATACCTATGCATGACTTATCTATTGGGGATCAAAGTCACATGTGGTTGGTCAGTTCACTCTGTCTGCATTACGCAATAATGCATAGAGTGGGGTGAGGTCAGCCTTGTGAATCTGCCAACAAGGCAGGATTGTGGAAAGTCAAGTCAGAATGGCAGCAAGGGGGGCATTTCCCTCTCTTTTTCACAGCAACAAACTGGTAACAGTGTTTCCGGGGAATATTTGACATGTTTATATACACATGTACTCAGAACAAAATTGTTGATTATTTGCAAATTTGACATAAGTTTGTTTCTGGTATTCTATACATTTGAAGGCCAGTTTAATATGAATTTCAATCACTTTCCTACCTCTTCTCTGTGTTTGGTTAGTTTGACCTTGATATTGTCCACTGCTTTCTCCATAAGTAAGACAGACTTGGCTTGCTGGACAAGTAATCTCCCTGTTGAAAAACATGTGAAAGATGCAATTGTACTTGGTGCAAAAAAAAAAAAAATAAAATACATGAAAAAAAACCAAAATAAAATAAAAACTGCTAAAAACATAAATAATGAAGTGGCAGTGATGCTTAAGAAAGCATGTTTCACAAGATACATGTATGTTTGCATGCTAAACACACCAATCTCTGTGCTTTCTTCACCCATCTGTTCTGCTCTTTGGCTAGGAATTCACTGTTTTTGTGCTGCAAAGTGACTGAATTTCTAATTTCCCTTTCATCGTCCATGGTGCACATATACTAACACTGGCAACAGAGCCTCTAAGTCTCCTGCATCGGTGGGAGATCTGCTTTCTCATACTTTTTTAGCCTCCCACTCTCCCACTTTTTATAAAATGTCTCCCGTTTTTTGTAAAAAAAAAAAAAAAAAAGTAGCATTATTCCATCAATGGCTGAAAAGTTGTACTGTTTTGCACTACATACTCACATGTAGAATATATCCGCGATATCCTCATGTTGTGATATGTGTAATGTATAGCCAAGTTTTTGCTATGCCTTTCTACTTACTGATTTTACAACGGTCATTGTAATTTGTACTCTGGCAGACAATTTGCTCATACAAAAAAGGTGATGACCATAAATACACATATGTATGGCTTACTTTTGTCAGCTGTTAGAGCAGTTGAGTGATTATTTTTATTGACTGAAGATGTCTCTGATGTAGCCTAAAATGGTTCAAAATGCAGAAAATGAAGGTGCAAATTTAGAATTTAGACTCTCCAAGCTATGCTTCGTGCTCACTCCCCCACTTTTCAGTACCTGCAGTCAGATCTCCCACTTTTAACATAGGCTAGCTTGGAGGCTCTGTCAGGCCAAGATCATCAACTTCCTGATTGTTTTATCAGCCCATGAGAAGGGTGACAGTGCACTTTTATTATCCCAACTATTAATTCTTGTAGTTCTGGGGCAAACCAAGTGTAGGAGAGATAATACAGATCTTGGTGTGCCTTTGTAGGCTACATGTAGGTCAGTTATTTGTGTCCCATGTAACATCCTGCTATATTAAAGTTTGGATGAGAGACATAATCACAGCTAAACCATACATTATCTGCCAGGCATCATGTACCAGGATAATTTGTTCAATCAATTGAAAAATTTAAGTAAATGAATCCATGTATGACCCTGGAGAGTTTACATTTTATATTTGAAAATCATATAAATGGAACATGTATTTAGTTTTCTGATTTATTTATATAATTAATCAGCCTTGGAGTTTTACGGAACACTAATAGGGCTTCTTGTATATGGTGCTCAAGTGACAAGAAGTCTACATGGGTACTTCCACGCTGCCGACAAATATCCCAAATTATGTACACATCAGTCAATACTGACAATAACTTCCTGCTAGTAGAATGAAAAATAATTACCTATGCCAGGTTGTAAGTTCTCCAAAGACTCGCTGTTACTGATGGCATCATATACACGTCTCAGGTACTCTTCCATGATGGACTTCTTTACAGACTGTGGGGTCAAACAAACCATCCAATAGTGTAAATTTTATAGTTTTTATTGATTTAAGTTACACTGTCTCTGTGTTTAGTATAGGGTCTTGCCACTCGGCTTGTCATGGATTACTCTCTGTAGTGGAGAAGGCGGCCATTCTTCTTGAAACAATAAAGGAAAATTGTGCTCTGGCCTGGGAAATTTTCCTGGAAAGTGCCAAAGATGAAAGGCCAAACTAAGGTGGCATAACAAGTATGCTCCCTGAAAAATTTAAGTTTTGAGTGTAAAATACATTTTGCCGCACATATTCCCTGCACCACTATAGTTCTTGTATATGACTTCATTGGCAGGCAAGAACACCTGGATGTATCAAGGAAAATAAAAAGGCCCAGGCCTCGGGGGAATGAGGCCTGTATTTGGCTCATTTGTACAATAAATTCATCTCGTCCTGTGTCTACATGTACATGTATTATTACTGCATGTCATCTTGTGTCTTGAACTGCATTATGAGAGAAATATATATGCAGCATAAAATTAATATGTGAGTAAATAAGTAATTTTTATTGAAAGTCATAAAGGTCAATTCTGACCAATTTGTTATATATATTAAAATCTGATGGCATAATGGCAAAAAAAGCTTATGTTTTGATAAAAACTGTAAATCCACATATAAGCTTTTAATAAAATTATCTAATTAGTACAAAAAACTGTATACTCAGCACCAGGACACCCTTGAAGTCTGTCTCTATGTGATATGAATAGGTTTCTGACTGTGTCATATGATCCCACACAAAATTACAATGGAACAATCAACATAAACAGTGATTACTTCATATATGGATTTGAAGGATCTTCTGGACTACTTTCAGACCTTACCTCAACAATCTGGTCCCTTGACAGTTCCTGGCCTGAAAATTGCATTAAAGGAGAAAATTATTAGTGTCCATTATAGTGCTCACTCATGGTAAAAATTAACACCAAAAAAAAAAAAAAAAAATCCTCATCATTTCATTACCCTCAGTTGCTTTTATTTTGATAAAATTTCAGACAATTCTGTTCAGCGGCTCTGGAGAAGAAGCTAAAAATAGCCTAAACACCAATGGGTTCATAACAAACATAGAAAAATATCATAGTGCCACCTGGTGACCCTGTACGCAATTTCAAAGCAATAGGACACATTCATTTTGACTGATGCCCTGTGCTGCCCCCTATCCCACAGGAAGGAGGGTAGATCCATGTTTATTGCAGGGCCAAAAGTGTTTCTAGAACAAAAGTGACAACTTGAGTTGGCAAAAAGCTTAAGAGAAGTTAGTACTCATTCATTTTCAAAACATGCAGGAAGCTTGAAATGTACAGCAATATTGTCACTTTTGTTTGGTAGAAAAAGTTTTATTTCCAGGTGGTTGGGTAGTATTCCCCGCCTTTGAGCCCTGATCATGGTGGAGGTATTATTGCGTTGCTTACCAACCTAGGCTGACAAAGCAAGTCTTAAGTTACCATTGGTTAATATGAATATGTCCTTTCCTGTAGAAGACAAAAGTCCTCCTTTGTTTTCTTTTTTTTTTTTTTTTTTTTTTGTACCAGTAAAAATTTCAAACCAAATCTAAAAATTACTGCATCATCATTTTCTTTGCAAACTTGCTAGAGGCCGGCCTGGGGCATGTGTGTGAAAATCAATGCATTCCATGCAACAGTTTTTCAGAGGAAATCATTTAGTCTGATGGACAGATGGAGGCAAACAGATTTCATAAAATTTATTGTCATGTCTGTACACAAGCTGTGTGGTTCCTCACCTCTCAATGCCTGGATTAGCCTCTCCTTAAACTGAAGATGCCAGCCCTTGGATTCTCTTTCCAGAATTTCCTTCAGAATTTTATCACATTTGGTCATCAAGTCTGTAACAAACAGCACCAAAGCAGGTGTTCATTATTTTCTTTAGTTAACAACCTAGAGAAATAACAAGGAGGAAATGTCATGATATGTCAATGAATTTACCTTTGCTGAATAACCTGAGATCTATCTCAGTGCCTTTGGGAGTCTGATACCTGTACGGTACCACAGGAGGCCGAAGGTCCACTGTCTGCAGAACAAAAATTATCAAAACACTAAACTGTAACATTCATCAATCAGGGGATTCTCTTAAAAAAAAGTTTGCATATTCTTGATTTCCACACTTATAATACAAAGGACCACTCTGCAGGATAACATTTCATCTAAGAAACAGGCAATAAATTGGTCCATAATAAAATGGGGATGGCCTGTGATAGAATGCTTTCAATAATTTCTAGTTCAGTATGGTGAGCCTCGTAAGATGACTCTATAATATATAAGGTATCTTGCTCTTTTGGACCAATTCAACAGCTTTTTGTCATGCCCAAATATCAAAGTTGTTCCTTAACAGCCAAAGTCCTAGCTCAAATACTTTTTGAAGTTATCAAGTGAACAGTAAAATTCATGAAAATGACCCTGTGAACTCGGCAATGAAGTCAAGGCCATGCGCTGTGTAAATCTGGCCAACATAAGGAATACCAGCATCAAATTCCTTGATCAAACAGTTATCAAGTGAACACTACAGTAAAATTCATCAAGTGGCCGTGTAACCCTGGGACTGAGTCAAGGTGGTCCATGTACTAAGTTTTGCCTCATAACCAAAGTTCCCCTATGCAATTTCAAAGCAATTGGCCATGTGTTAAAAAAAAAAGGCTTTTTTAAAACTTTGCCAACACCCCGCCTCCCCCTTCCATTCATTAAAAAAGAAAGAAAAAAAAAAAGAAAAAAGTCGATGAAGCATGACCATTTGAACAAACATAGTCGAGACCCACCCTATGTACATCCCCACCTAGTTTGAAGTTAATCTGGGTGATGACTTGGGAGAAGTCAAAATGTGAATTACCATAATAGCAGTCCCCATTGACTTATGCTATAGTAATCAACAGGAATGCATGCACTGAGAATAAGTATCCAATTTGAAAAAAAAGCCATGCAGAAACCAAGTTCATTAATATGACTCTAATGACTCTAGGTGGTGACCTTGGGAATTTGGTCCAGGTCATCCATCTTCTAAGCTAACCAAGCCCTAATTGAGGACTATTACCAAGAGCAATATTGAAGTCATAACTTAAATTCTAAGTTACAATGCAGAAACCAAGTTCACTAAAGTGCCCTTCTGACCTTTCAGTTTAGCTCCAGGTTACCCATCTTCGAACTTGACCAAGCCTAGGCTAAAGACTATAATCCTGTGCAATATACATGTCCTATCATAAAAACTATTCTAGTTATTGAGCAAAAACCAAAACTTACTTCAGTACATATGTGACCTTGGAAATGGGGTCAAGGTCAACTACCTTCATATTTCAAACTCACCATTGCATAGGAGTATATATCTGGGCACTACCAGAATCCTATCTCAAAAACTTCTGGGATTATGGTGCAGAAACCACAGTCACTCTACCAACCAACCAACTTGGTGACCTTGGGTATTTGGTCTTGGTCATCCACCTTCTGAGATGACCAAGGCATAATTGAGAACTATTTATACCATGTGCAATATTCAAGTTATAGCTTCAATTCAGAACTACAATGCAAAAACCAAGTTAACCAAAGTGACCTTTCAATTTAGGTCAAGGTCATGAATCTTGGAACTTAACCTAGCCCTGGATTAGGACTATAATTCTGAGCACTACACAGGTCCTATCATAAAAACTTTACTAGTTATCCTGCAGAAACCAAAACTTACTCAAGTACCTCAGTGACCTAGGAAATAGGGTCAAGGTCAACCATCTTTATTCTTCACCTAGCCCTTGTAATGGAGTGTGGAAACCAAAGTCTCTCTGCCAACCGACCAAAATGAGCAACACTATATGACCAGCCTTCTTCGTAGGAGGGCATAATTACGTTCAGTTTGAAAGAGATGTGCACCATGATAAAGGATTTAGAAGCCAGACTAGAATGGGTCAACAGATGTATGGACAAACATAGTAACACAGTACACAGTATACTCCCCAACTTTGTTGAAATGGTGTATGATAATATTTCAACCAGAAGCCTCCAGGCTTTCCCAACTGTATGAGTTGTTATTAGTTTCATTATTTTGTACAAAATATATGCATAACTTCCTCAAGAATTGTAAATTATTGAATGAGAACTGTTCACTTTTTCATTTGAGACTAACATACCCTCTGTCTCTCTGTTTCCAGTTGTTTGGACTTCTCACCCACATACTCACAGAATGTTGTCCAGTCACGATGAGCACTAGGCTTTTTAGAATTGAAAATAAAAGAATAAAATGATTTAATAAAATAGTGTCACACATTTGTTCTCCCTTAATATGCTTTCTTACAACAGTTTTGTAATAATTGATTTGCTTAGCTTTGGTAACATCACCGCTTACTGAGACAGATTACACATCAACCCATTTTACGTACTGATAGTTTCACTGTTTATTGTTTGATTTTTGTAGCATTTTTATTGTTTCTAAATAGTTTAAATAATTCTGTCCATATAAAACTATCACTGTGAGTTTACTACAAACCCCATAGAAAATTGTTTTCACATTAAGTGACCTTTGCTTCCGTCAAAGTGTAGGTATTTCAATACTTGGGGAGTTGTTTACTTGGCCTTGCATAAAATGCCACATTTTTATAGTCATGTTGCTAATATCAGACTTCACATCTTTGTGTTTTCTAAAATGTAGAAAAAATGATATGGGTGAAAATAAAGCTATTAACAGCAACAATTTTGTATCTTTTTATTTTAATAATTCTGCAGTATTTTTAATGAAAACAATGACACTTTGAAATCTATTAACATAGAGCACCTTAGTTGCATTCAGATCAATGGAGCATACATATTTCCACATACACAAGTAGATTTTTACCTTAATATCTAGCTCTGCTACCAAAAATCGTGTGTGTTCTTCTCTGATTTTACGAGCAAGTTCGCCAGGACTGGTTGAAGGCATACCAACAGCAATATCTAGAAATGAAGGTCAACAAATAATGTATCCTGATATATAGTGAAACCTGTCGTGACAAAACACCCGCAGCAATGACCCAAACTGTGGCCTCTCATAAGAGGTTTATGAGTAACATGAAATATACTTAATAAAGATCTTGAAAAATGGGTTTATCAAGGCAAATCATCTCCAAAGACAGGTATCACTGTAACCTCATGAGCAGGTGAACTTCTGAATACCAAATAGTTTTCTGTCCTCACATCCATCCAACTTGACAAACAAGAAAAAATGTGTCAGACATGGACAATTATGGTCATGTTTACAAACAGATCAGTATAAGATATGCAGTTTAATTTTTGTTCTTACTGAACAGCTTCTTATCTTTGGCTCCAGGTTCCAAATCTGTTTTATGTACAAAGCTCGTTTTCATACATGGAGCTTTCATTTCATATAGCTCAATCTACCTGCAGCATATCTGCAGAAATGACAAGCATTTTATTTCTATGCACAAGAATTAATTTTACGGCTGTGTCCATATTTGTGCCATCAGATGCTTTTATATACACCATATAAGTAGATACCACTGAAATGGGCAATAAGACTGGATGAATGTTGAAGCAGCTCTACTCCAGTACTGATAACGGGAAAAGTCCAGTAACAAGACCAAACAAGACATCACTTAGCTACACTATCATCTATTGGAGTTTATGCACGCCATGTAGGTCTGGGTGTACTGCTTTCCTTTTTTTTTTTTTTTTTTGATTTATATTTTCATATCTTCTGATTGCAACACAGTAAAAGACATGAATTTGGGTTTTCATCTAATTTGGTTTTCATTTATGAAATCAACTGGTAAATTAAGTACGATTTATCTGCTTACTATTACCTTTAGGTTAGCAACACAAACAGATGATGCATCAATCACAGATCTAGTAGAATGGTTTGTTGGTGTTACAATGCAATCAGCTTGCACTGAATCCAAAGCTTGTTCCAGGATAAGACATATGGCTAGTATCAACATATGATGTTTCAATATATACAAGTATGAATATACAGACATTTACCTAGTAACTGTACAAACGCAAGTACTTATACAGAGACACTTAATACTGTATTTGTCGCCCTACTAGTCGCAAAAGAACAAAAGTTGCCCCCCTAACTTTTGGGTATTAAAAAGCTACTTCAAAGCTATATTAGCATAAAAGTCACATGCCCAAACTCTGGGAAAGAAGTACCATAAAAAATACAACTGTTGGCAGTCTGAATCATCACTCATTATGTCCAAATGCAGTGCTGGTGGGCAAAAAAGGCCCACGGCTGTCACAAAACTTTTGCAAACAAACTTCACATTCCTCACTGGCTTTGCAGTTTTACATCAAGGCATACTAACTGTCAGCTACAGAATCTTTATCTCATGACAATTGGTGGATATCCCACAATTTTTATTGAAAAGTACCACAATGTCACTGTGCATGCTGGCATGATCATGATGCCCCGACGAAAACATGAATGATTAATGAGCCATGTGGGAGAAGAAAAAAGAATGTATCAAAATGACTCTAGATAGTGCCTCATACTGCTGCAACTCAATAAAACTAATATATACTGGCATTACTTACAGTGATCTCAAACAAATTCTAGCTTTAAAAATCCTAGAGAGACCATTTTTGTTCTGGAAGCATCGAACACAAAAAAAGAAAAAAAAAATGGTATGCTCTTGACATTTTGAAAGAATGAGGTCAAGAAATGACCTGCTGTCGTGGTCACTTGATAAAACCATATAGATCCACATTTGCATATTTCCATGACTACATTCTCAAAGTGAGGCTGTCAATATGAATTGTTCATGAGCCATGCTTTTTGTACATGTGCAGATGACCCTGGAGTATGAGTGATGAATTGTGGCTTGCTGTTCTCATGGGGGCTACATGATATGATTGAAATTCCTGGGGACAATAAGTACTTTAATTAATGGATAATGTACATGGATAAAATGTACTGGTAGTATGTACACAGATCAGTTCAAATTATTGATGAGGACATGTGGTAAATATTTGCCCAGGTGAGAGCAACTTAAATTTTGATGCACTAAATGGCTGATGATTAAGATAAGCCTCCGGACTGGAGTCCAGAAATGGGACCCAGCATGAATAAAAACATGTGTTTGCTGTTATAGTTGCATCCCTAACTATTATGAACATAATGTGGTCCTAAAAACACCACCCTTAGGGCAGTATATACAGTACCTAGTAACTGTACAAACACAAGTACTTATACACAGACATTTACCTAGTAACTGCCAAAGTCCAGTGCAGAGGCCCTTCAGTGACTCAGACAGGCTGAAGAAATGGGAGATAAACCTGTTTCTTGCAGTGATGATAAGAATGCGTAAAGCAAGAGCTGTGTCCTACAAAAGTTGGGTAAAAAGGCAAGTCATACAAGCCATGTTCATTTCTCTTCGTCTCACAAATATATCAACAAAAAGCACTATACAATTTAAAAAAAAAAAAAAGAAAAGAAAAAACAAGCGTGCAGTCCATGAATGACCCTTAGGTAGGGGGTAGCCATAAAGATTACACACGGGCACCGTGTTATGTTGCTTCGGCAGAACTGATGCACTGTGTGATGTACAGAAGTGCACTTTGAAATGTCACAGTAGTGTCATCCCCCTGGACACCTCTCAAAAAACCTCCAAATAAAGTTTTCATAATTCATTAAAAATTTAAGATCACCTGGGCCATGTAGTTTAACAGGGCTCTCATAAATCATAAAGTGTTTCCCCTTTGGCTCTATTCACTTTATCTAATAAGGTGTTTTTAAAAATGATAAAAAATAAATAAATACATAAATGATCGAAAGAATCTTGCATTAAACAAGGGCAGTCATATTGTGCAGCAATACAAAGATAGTAACCTAAAAGTCAGAGGTCAATGGTATCCGTAATACAATGTATTCATATTTAAATGCGGTCCTACTCTAACACCTACTGAGCAAAAGGGGGAGTCACCTGTATCAGGGCAGATCCATGTATTTAGTATGGTCTAAAGTACTTTCTCAATAAAATAAATATCGGAAACACAGAATAATCTTAAGAAAATGTATTATCATATATTTGAAACATAAAGGATGCCTAAATTGATTAGAAATTGGCTCTCCGTTAGTTAAAAAGGTGTTATTTATGGATTTTTATGTAGTATGTAATACAAGTCTGCCCTGATCATGGCGGAATCATCAGTCTGTTGCCCAGGCAACACAGGAATTGAGCAGGATCGCAGTTAAATATGAATGTCTCCTATTCTTACAGTAGAAAGGAATACGGTCTTATGGTATATAAAATATGGTCTGCACTACTATTTTCTGTGATGGGGTCAAAGGTCAAGGTGACTCAATTTTGCATGCTACACACCCCTATCCCATAAAATATCCAGGTACCAAGTGTGGTATATTTAAGTATTATATTGTAGGAAATATGAGCATTAGCATTTCCCCTGATGGAAACCAAATGTCAAGGTAACAGTGATCCAATTTTGGCATGAAACACACTGCTCTTCCAAGAAGTATTCACACCCCAAATCTGGCATCTATTTATGGTATACAAAATATGGCCCCCACAAGCAATTTATATGAGGGGGTCAAAGACCAAGGTCACAGTGACCTTATTTTGGTATGTGACGCACCCGTTCACCAAGAAATATCCATACACCAAGTCTGGTACATGTATCTGTAATTATTATAGTATAGAAATTATAGTTTGTCCAGGCATTTTTCTATTATTGGGTCAATGGACAAGGTCACATTGACCCTACTTTGGTATGCAACACACACTTATCCTATGAAATATACACACACTGAGTTTGATGTCTTAGTACTATGTTACAGGAATATGGCCCAGAAGAGCATCTTCAGACAGAAAAATGCACAGGGTGCAAACTTGTAATTCCCCAAGGGTTTTGGTGGGGTAGGTTCCAGTTCATCAAAAGGTGCATCCACATAAATTTCAGGAAAGTTCTGGTCTATTATAAAGTTCATCTCTGATAAACATATGGTGATGCTGTAGTCAATTCTTCTTGAGACATAAACAAATGGTGATACTTTAGTCAATTCTTGAAACATTACAGTAACACTGTCCCATAAGGCACCACTCTCCCTGCCTTCAAACAAAAAGTTTGAAACACTCACATAAAAATTAAAGAACTATCACATGATACTGGTTTACAATTGGAATCTGGTCCATCCTAAGCTACATCTTTGACAAAAAGTTATTGCAGCTGCATTTGACGCATCACGATAAAGTCATTAGGATGGAAGGACAGGTGGATGATGCACACAGAGGATGACAATATGTTCCAGCTCGTTGTGTGTGGTAAAAGGACTAGAAACTTCACCCACAACTGATACCATATAATTCAGAATTCCACAGGTGAAATATACATACCATTATACAGTCATATAAATTATTTTCACCTGCTAAATCTAAGTATTTTGCAGGATTGGGAATTCACATGAACATATTGGCTCTCCAGCACCAGAATACCAATGTGTCGTGGTACTTACATTCAGTAGGGTATCTCTTGAACGTTTGGTTCCCTTCTGCAGGAGCTGGGTCAGGCGCCAACGATGGACCTGACCTGGAAAGTTGATACTTTCTACCTCAAATTCCCTGTGAGAAACAGAATTCATAGATAATTTTTTATGACCCACAAACTCACACTGTCACCTTATCATTTACACATTTACCATTCACTAACACATTTGCAATCTCAAAGTCTGTCACCTATAAATACCACTCACGAGACAAAATCATCAGCATCCGCCCTAAGTAGATCAGTGATGTCTATGCAAAGATTATAAGTGCTGGTACAATGATGCAGACTCAGAAAGCATTCTGAATGTTTTTAATGTCAAAACAGGCTAGTAGAAATTTTTGGCCCAATCCTTTCTAAACTTATTAAAGCTCATGACTAATACATTATGAAGGACAGCTTTTTTGTCCTTTTCAAAAAAAGTGTAAATTTACATTTTGTAGTATATGTAATTTAAGGTGTAAGGTAGCAATCCATACTAACCCTGTTTCTCGCACACTTTTGAGTTGTTTTTCTGTCAGTTTTTTGGCATCTCCATTGGAATCTGTGGACACTTCCTCTAACTCATCAAAGGTTGGGGCTATGAACAGGTCCTTGAAAGATATCACTCCCTAAAACAAATATATAGCAGCATGTTTTCGTTTCCTGTTCTTCATTTTTACAGCTACAATCAGCAATAAGTTTTACTAAATGTGATAAATGACATCACAAAACACAAGCTTTGAGATAATAACCAATGTTTATCAACATGCCACTGAACATCACATTTTTTGGGTGGGGGTGGGTGGGTGGGGGGAATTTACCTAGCAGTCATATGAAAATACAAAATCTTCAAACAATAAATTATATGCATTTTGAAAAGGTACAAGCAAGAAAATGATGTAGAGTTGTGGATGAGCTACATGATATCTATAACTGGACTCCTTCATTGATGTGTATTTATCTCAAGTTTGCACTAGCATGACCGCAGTCAGGGCCAACTAGAGTTCCTTTTGAGCTGCATCTAATCACTGCATTACTGCTTTTCCTTATTCTGGTATTGCGCATGACCCAGGTCAATATTATTGTCTCCATGTGGCATTGGAATTTTCATCTGATATACCAACATTTACTGCCCTGCCACTACAATAAAATTCACACACAAACAAATACCTTACAGAAACAGGTCGGAGACAGAATTTAGATGTAAACGACCATTTGTGTAAATTTTGTTTGAAACATGGTATGTCTATAGTTGAGGATGAATATCATGAAGTGATGGTCTGTAATCTTTATCAGTCTCTAAGGCTGAAGTATATTCCTAGGAAATATTTTTTACATCCATCTACAGAAAAGTTCAATTTACTGATGAGTGTACAAAATGAGACAACCTTAAATGAATTAGCAGCAAATGTATTCCACTGTTTTAAGTTACATGAACAGTCTGAACTATACGTGAAATAAGCACTTCCATGTGTTTTTTGTAAGTATTTTATTCATACTCAATCATTGATGTACAATGAGTCTGTGGCTCTTGAAGTACAATAAAAGAATTTTGACACAAATACCTTATCTTCACTGCTGTGGTCTGCCTGGCTTTCAGTGATGGAAGGTGGTAAGGCAATAGGAAAAGTTTTCCAATGATAGAGTATCTTCTCTGCAAGCTGTAATTCAACATAAACAGCTCCATGTAAGAACCATTATTCCACAAAGCCACAAACTATTACAGTCTCAAGGTTTTAACAATAAATTGCTGAGGAAAAAATGAATCGTTTGGCAAATGTTACATTACAAGCCCCTTTACAAGGAACACTGTTTGTGTAAGACTAAATTTGATGTCATTTTGTAAAGTTAGTTCTGTGGAAAAAAATATTTGTCTAAGGACAATAAAACTTCCCACTTGGGTCGAAGCCATAACAGAAGGAAAACGTTAGTAACTAAAAGCTACATGTACATAATGGGATTTATACACTGATATAACCTTTCCTGTCACTTACATATTTTTATGCAGCAAGCACGATATCAAACCACAGTGGCAACTACAAATCTTTTAATTTTGCAAGTATCACTGAGCCATTGCAAAATGGCTGATCAAAAGCTGCCACAGCCTGACCAGTTTCATGACCACTGTCACTTATCAGAGACAGGGTGATGCCACCAGTACATGTACATGCCTATATGGTAAGACATACATGTTGCTGACATCAAGATGTATAGTTTTGCTTGTCAAAAGAACTGTATGCATAACACGAAACTGTAACAGCCTGACTGGACGTATTGCTAAGTAGACTCTGTTCAGTATCAAATATCATACATGTAGACCTGTGCCAAAGCCAGACCACAATGTGTCATAATTCATACCTGAATGAGTTCTACTAATTTACATGCATTCTATTACATTGTGTATTCTTCAGTGTGTACACTGCAAGCTCCTGCTGTTGAAAAACAAGCACAGTACATGTACCTCCTTAATGCTGTTCATTACTTCCACCATTTCTGGCTCTAAGCCATCGGAGTTCAAGTTGAAGACCAGAGCCTCCTTCTGAAAAGTGTAAATTTTACGATGAAAGGCACATACAACTATCCATGAATCATTAGACACTGATTAAGTTAGCAACTCTATGCTATTTGTTATTGGTGAAGATGAACACTTCCAATATGATATTTTCAACACATGGATGAACTATGGGTATTTGCATCTATAAAACTGTTTACTTCATAGAATATTTGACCCAATTCACTGTTCTTGCAAAGCTCCATGATGCAATTTTGCAGACTTGCTATACATGCTCAATGCGACACCCAGTACATCTTATGTTTTACATGCAATCCTCTTATCTCATCCCATAAAAGTAGATATCAACCATCCAATTTTAAACTTTAAGACTGAGATCAAGTGGTTAAGTTGACTGCTGCAAATGAACAGAAATCTTTCAAGCACTGTCAGCATAATACTGCAATCAAAGTACAATTCTAGGTTTATTGGAATTTTATATTTTCTCATGTAAATTGCCATTTTGTGTTGCGCACAGCTTGGCCTCGGCTAAATAAACAAACTGACCCATACTCTATTAATACCATACTAGCAATGCATAACCAGCCATATGCAGACTTGAATATTGTGATAAGAGCTGCAGTAAATATTGCCCACACTGTGAGTTTACTGTTTGTCCCAAAATTTGTATCACTCATTCTCCAATAGTCTTTCATTTTCTCACATGTTTGCCTAGAATTAACACAAACATTACATGTAAGAAGAGCTTTCATTCCAGTACCATGTCATGTCTGTTCTTGCCAGAGGTTTTGCATCAATTGTTTAGCATGTCATTCTATGCCTGCTACAACTGTGGCCCTGTAGAAGCACCTGTCACACAATGCAAAAATTCTGGACCAAAGTTTTTACCATTCACATCATTGTTTTATGGAATGTGATAAATTAAATATTATTGTGATCTTGCCCTAAATAATTATTCTGCATGATTCACACAATTGCTCTTTGCACTTTCCAAGTATAAAATCACTCTGACCTGGGGCCAAAGTGTCCAGTCAACCTGTTTGGCAATAGAAAATGCTTCTTCTTTTTTTTTTTTTTTCTTTTAACACATGCAGAAATTTAGTTGGAAACATTCATGGACTTTTCATTTCCATGTGTGTGACAAATTTACTGACCAGTGTTAGTTATAAAGCTTACCTCTGGTTCCCTTTCTTCAGTCTCCATCTTTGTTCTATGAAACTGAAAAACATAAAAGCATACCATACGTGCAGTTCATGTTTTATTAATTTTAAGACAAACTTGTGCTCTTACTCACATTTCCATGTATATAAGCTAAGGAATGCTTCAAATTATTTATTTAAGAGTTTGGGTATGTTGAAAAAGGAGTATCAATGGTTCTGCACATGTTTAATCCTTTCCCACTCAAAACAAGCAAATATACCCACGTAAAAATTTGGTCTACTTTGATATTCTCCAAGGTTTGATTTAACAGACAAAAAGACATGGAGCAATTACTGTTGTAAAAAAAAAAACAAATTACTTCTTTTGCAGAGCACTGGTTTTGTGAATGATGAAGATGTGGAGCATTGTAGGGGGGTTCGAGGGCACCCTCCTCCCGCCTCCCCCCCCCCCCCAATAAAATTTTAATGCATGGGCTTTAATATTTGGTGGCATTTCAAGCCCCATTTACCATCAATTGGTCAGTCAGAAAATGTGACTAGTACCTTAAATTATGCATATTTCGTTATATAAAATGAATATCAATCAATTTTTTACATTATACATTGTACTTGAGTCTTTTCGACTAAAACCACTTATTCCTTGTTCTCCTATTCCATAGTTCAAACTCTATACTCTCCATAAAGTAACCTGTCATTGCCTAACCAATATAAATTTGGGAAGTGCTAATCTACATATTGCTCTGTAGAATTTTGACATAGGCTGCATTAGCCCCAATACAGCTTCTTATATATATATTTTAAATGCTGATACGAAAGATGGTTTTTAACATAAAAAAAAAGACTTTGTACTATTTAAACAAGATCATCATACTATAATAAATGTGCTACAGTATTTTCTGGACATAATTAATCTGCTGTGATGTGTTTTTGTATATCATAGCTGTGACAGAATTGCAAAACTGCAGCATTCTGTCAAAAGATTCCAGGTAATCATGTAAGCAATATCATTACAATAGCAATTGGCCAAGTAGTTCTTAAAACAAGTAATTTTCAATTTAAAAAAATCATTAATTAAAAAATTCACAAAGAGGCTCATTGGCCTAATGCTCTCCTGGCACCTTGGCTACAGTGCACCTGCATCTTCATTTCAAAGTTGCGAATCCTCAAGTGGCTTCTGAACATATAAAGCTTATGTACATTTACTGTATAAACTGTCCACTAGATGGCACTTCCCTTCCCTTGTAATCATAGCTTATTTGTGCGATTCCTGTGATGGACACTGCAGGGCCAGAATTTCGGCGAGAATTCGAGAATCCATTCTCGTAAAGATTCTCCTAAACTTGCCTTTCTTTAAAAAGAAAACTATTCAAATAGATTCTCACAAAATTTTGCGAGATTCTGGCCCTGCACTGTTGCATGTGCCAAGACAATAATCAGTGGGTCCTTCATTTTATGTCCTCAGTGACCTTGGGACAGAAGATCAAGGTCACCAAGATTAAGTAATACAAGAGGCCCATGGGCCTGGTGCTGTCCTGACATTGCCACTGATGTCCAAGCTACACCCTGACATTACCAAATCACCTCTTTCAACTTGATAGGCATGGTGACCTAACAAAAGTACGTCAAGATCACTTATATTACATAACATTCTAGCATTGGGCATGGTCTATATATCCTATTAATTTGACAAGCCTAACCCATTTACTTTTCCAAATATGGAATTTTATATCTTAAAGCACATTTTGGCTCATAAGTTCCTTCAAATTATAGGCGGCACCACTAGTATCATTACTAACTTAGACTTTGACCTCCCCCACAATCCCACCAAATTTGGAGAAGATCCACCAAAAGTTAAAGAGGCTAGTGTGTTTACAATATTTTCACATTTTGAACCCCTATATTACATAATACTGTATGTGGTGCCACCAATATCGAAAGTAAGCTAGATTTTCATACACCCTATAAGTTCTAAAAGTTATATTGGGCTAGCATCGAACTTTTAAAGTTATAGTGTTCACAACCCAAAAGTTTACAGACAGACAGATGGACAGAATGATGGGCGGACATCAGTGATGCTATAAGCTCTGCGACCTTAGGTCAGCAGAGCAAAAAACAGAAAAATTACTGCATTACCATCTCCTATCCAAAATTGGCATAAGACCACTTGGGGAACATCCATGTGCAATTTATTTAATCAAAACATTCTATGCATCTGTTTTTCAGAAGAAGTTGTAAACATAAAAAGTTAAACAGACAGATGACAATTATAAGCTCTGCTGACTGACAAGTCAGCATTTGGGGCTCAAAATCAAGAAAAATCCAACCATGGTGTTCAATAATATGATGAATAGCCATTTACAAATCTCATTTCCTAAATAGATGGGCTTGTTGGCAAATGGCTGCTGCAGTGAGTCCTAGTCTCAGGTACTCATGTTCCAAGTCAGTAACTTTCCTTGATATCAGTTGGACACTGATTTAGTGCACAACCTCTGCAAAGGAAACATATTGACCAGTCTTCATCTTATCTGAACTAGGATTCATCAGAAAGGGATAATACAAATGCTGTGAAAACTATGATTGTTTTCATGTAATTTCTTTTGTGTGCTGTTGTGATTCTTCTGAAACTCGATCTAAATTTCAAAATTTTCAAAGTAAACATGAACTAGACTGACAGAGAGAAAGAAACCTTATCAAACCTGTGTTGCATATGGTTTTTAAATCATGAAAATGTTGAACCATATACAGTTCACATGCTAATGCATGCAAAAGTGTCATATCACAGACCATGTCACCCTACTGTCTGACCTTTTAAATTCACCACTTAAACACACCCCTCTATACACAACACCAGTCCTATCAAACCTGTCCATGAGCCTATGTGTACTCATGGCCCACCTGCTGTATGGGAACAGTCCCTGTACCCTCAATAGGATGTTTTTCCCTTCAATTTTACCTGTCCTTTCTAGCCCAACTGTAGTACGGCTCCAATTTGCATATAAATGCTATGTGTGGTTCCTACTCAGGTTCCTCTGTGTATCACTGACCTTTCACAAAATCTGTCTGGGTCTCAGTCCATGACACAAATATTAACTTGTCAACATCGTGTTGACAGAAGTATCAACCGTTGATGAGTAAACTGAGCACACAGAAAACGGGGCCACATGTCTAGGCTATGACTATTCCTTGCACTCCTTTGCTGCATATCACCCTGGGAATATTATTGATATACCTGACCTATATATTATATGTATAAAGAAACAAGTGGTGTCAAATTTTATGGCTGATTTCCCATCGAACCAAAGGATCTATTACAAAGTGACTCAGCACATACACACATTCAAAAGACAAATTCACAGCTACATTTATTTCTGAAAGGAATTTGCTGATCAAACATTTTACAGGGAAAAAAATATCTCCAATTTCCCATTCAATCTGTGCACAGGAATGACAGCTTATACCCCCCCCACCCACCCACCCCACCTCCCCCCACCCCCGCCATACCGCCAAAATTTTGCTGACCCTGCTGACATGACTTTACGGTGTGATGTCTTGGCATTATGCAATGAAAAACACTACCCATAGGCATGACTAAAGCATGGTCTCTCAGGAGAGCTGTATAAATACCATAAGTACCACATACAGTATCTTATAAAACTGGTCTTTCAAGGTAAGTTTTGTCCCATTGAAATGGTTTCAAGACACCACTGTAATCCAAGCAAAACTGCTCATGCAGCCCAGGTATTATCAATCTATCTTCAGGACTCCATGATCCAGAAAATATATGAACTTTTCACCCATAAAATATCTTGGTCCAAAACAGCAGACAAATAAATGAAAAACAAGCAAAAGACAGTTGAAAAAAAGCTTGCCAACACTTATGATCACGTCAACAAGGAAGAAAGGATAGGGACCCAACACAGGTCACACCAAATGAAAACCTCTATTATCTGATCATAAATAATCATAAAATTAAATTAATGCAATGATCATATACATGTATTACACAATGCAAGTTAAAGTCACACGCTACATGAAACAGGGTTTGATATATCCAGTATTACTTAGAAAAAGGTGATGCAAAATAGGAATAGTTGTAACATCATAATTCATCTGCAGTACAAATGTTGCAACACAACATTTTTGCCCAACAACCTGAAAACTATTATTACTTGATAAATTTTATCATTTCCGTTCAGACAAACGGTGGTGAACTATTTCATATCAATATACATGTAATAAACATATATGAATGATTCCTAAAGTGCATGTGTGCCTGCTGGATGTAAAAGAATAATTCCAAGGAATCCCCACCAAATTAAGTTTATAAAAAACATCACAGTACTGGAGTTTCCAGGTTCATCATTGGTGGATTTGACCACATGCACCTCACTGTCCAATAAAATGTGTATTAGACCTATGTGGGCCTCACAAAGCAGATGTTCAGTGAGACTGAGAAGAAAAAAATGACAAATGCTCATACATTTTGCTGGAACTTGTTACTAAAATTTCCACATCCTGGTTTCATAAAACAATTGGATGGAACAAATTTTGAACACAGAATAAGAACAGTGAAAAGTCATGGCAGAAAGTCAGAAAAATATACAGACTGTGATGGTGAGGAAGCCCCAGTTTAATACACATATGGCACACTTGTTGATGATTGGTGACCTCACTATAGATAATATATGACACGTTATTGGAACGAGGAAACAAATTTTTTTGCAGCATCATTAGAATGTCTGAATGGAACAAATTTGTAAGACAGAAAAATTGGTGCAAAAATTCATGTTGCTAAGAAAAATATGCAGACAATGACACCTGGTTACAATTACATTATGGTTAACTCCCATCAGCGGTGTACTGTAATTCATGCAAATAGTGATTGTACCTGTGTATGCCTATGGTTTGTGCTTTGAAACATCAGCATTCAGGATGCTGTCCTAAATGTTGATGCAAAAATTTCAGCATTCAAGATAGCATTTTTATTTTATTTATTTTCAAATTTACAGACAGGCTCTCATGAATTCTCATGTTTGGTGTAACAATTTTACTATAACAATGACTTAATATTTGGAAAAATGCATCACAGGAAGTAGAGGGTGTATGAACTTCAAAGGAATCTTCAGGCATCATGGGAAAAATAAATGGAACTCCTATCAAAGACTATACTCTGCAACTGTTTACACAATAATACCATGAAACACAATGGGTCAATTAATTGCTAGTTCATGTGCCTGAGTCTTAATCTGACAGGCTCCAGTAGTTGTGACACTTTACTGTGTGGTTTGCTGCAGCTTGTTTATGTTGCATTTTTCTGCTGAGTTGCACTAACAATATTGTTCACTATTCAGTAGTAGTTGCCACGGATGTTCCATTGTGCACAACATTGGAATCTTTGCATGCTTTCATTTAACGGTGGACACCTTGCTTGCCTCCATAGCAGCCTCCCAGACTCGCCAAACCGGCCTAAATTTACTGATGTGGGCACTTGTCATAGTAGCCTACCAGACTCGCTAAAGTTACTGATGTCATCGGATACCAATGCCCAGTCATGGCTGCTATGGAAGGAAAACACCTTGCTTATAGAATGTAAATTTTGTTTTCCTTCAAAAAAAAAAAAAAAAAGACACAAAAAAAAAAAAATCTCAATACTTCAACACATATCCAGTAATTAGGTTGGCTATGTTAGCAAGCTAGAATTTAAGGTTCATGAGAGCCATGCTTTAAAGAAAACATTTCTACTTTTCTCAAATTGTATCAATTTTCCCTCTACTTTCCAGTGGTCTCATCGCTGATATATACTTACCCTCAACCCTTCGCTCCATAGGACCTACATGTATTGATGTTCCCTTTCACCCTCCCCGACATACATCCCTACCTTACCCTTCCCTTAGTATTTGCCTTGTCGATAAAATGTTGATCCTTCACTTCCCAAGTAATAACGCTACTTCTGTCTTGTGACCTGTCCTTTCCTCGGTCACATAGCTTTATTAATTACAACAAGATATGTTTGTAAAACATAGATGCCCCCCGCCCTCATTACCCTTGCCCTCGCTACCCTATTGATAGTGGTAGATGGGGCACTCGTGACCTTACAAAATTAGTGAAGGTTGATCATACATCAATGTCAGAAAACTGTATCAAGGTCACCTATCTTCATTCTCAACCTAGTCTTCATAGGGAACCATAAAGCTGTGCAATATAAAAGTCATAGCTCTAAAGTACAAGTTATCATGCAGAAATCATGAAACCATATTAAGTAAAGTGGCTCTGTAACATTTGGAATTTGGTCAAGGTCACCCATCTTGGATTAGCCCCGAATATCGACTATAATCTTGTACAATAGAAAAGTCCTAGCTTCAAAACCTCTTCAGTTATCATGCAGAAACCAAAGTAAAATCAGGTGAATATGTGACCTTGGAATTTAGATCAAGGTCACCATACTTAACATTTCTTTTAGCCCTTAACAAGGACTCTATAGCGGTGCAGTATCCAAGTCCTTGCTCAAAAACTTCTTCAGTTATTGTGCAAAAACCACAGGAAGTCTACTGTCTGTGTGTGACCCTCAAAACTGGGTCAAGGTCACCCATCTACAAACTCAAACTAGCCCTTATAGGCAACCATAAAGCTTTGCAATGTAAAAGTGCTACCTCTAAAATGCAAGTTATCATGCAGAAACAGTATTCAACCAAATGGCTCTGTGACCTTTGAAATTAGGTCAAGGTCACTCATCTTCAAACCTGACCTAGCCCCGCATACGGACAATTATCCAGTGCAATATAAAAGTCCTACTTTAAAACCTCTTCAGTTATCATGTGGAATCCAAAGTTAACTCAGGTACCACTGTGACCTTGGAAATTAAATCAAGGTCACTGAATTTTAAACTTCTTCTAGCCATTAGCAAGAACTATAGACCTGTTAAGTATCCCAGTCCTAACTTAAAAACTTCTTGAGTTATGGTGCAGAAACCACAGAAATTCTACAATCTCTCTGTGACCCTGAAAACTGGGTCAAGGTCATCCATCTTCAAACTCAACCTAGCCCTTACAGAGAACCATAAAGCTGTGCAATATAAAAGTTCTAGCTCCAAGGTAAAAGTTATCATGCAGAAAGCATGAAACCATATTCAGTAAAGTGGCTCTGTGACCTTTAAAATGAGGTCAAGGTCACCCATCTTCAAACTTTACCTAGCCCCAAATATGAACTATAATCCTGTGCAATATAAAAGACCTAGCTTAAAAATCTCTTCAGTTATTGTGCTGAAACCAAAGTTGACTCAGGTACCACCGTGACCTTGGAAATTAGGTCAAGGTCACTTATCTTCAAACTTCGCCTAGCTTTTGACTAGAATGATGCACCTGTACAGTATCAAAGTCCTAGCTAAAAACCTTTTTGAGTTATTGTGCGGAAACCAGAGTCTACCGACCGACATGTGCAACGCTATATGCCCCACCTTCTTCGAAGGGGGGCATAATAAAATGTTTACTCTCCCCCTTTCTTTCAATCATTATTCTCTTAATTATATCCCCTTTGGTTCACCAACTACAACAAATGTACATTTTCAATAGACCTACCTCCTCTTTCTATGCTACTAAGTTGCCTGTCACCTGCTCAGCAATATAGCTTTATCAATCCAGGTGAAATATTTACTCCCACTCTCTTTTCATTGAGTTTTTCATCAAGCACGTGACCACTTGAAAGAAAAAGAATTTGTCAGCACGACTTCAGAATAGTAGCATTCAGGGCTCACCAATTTGTATGTCCTATTGTCCGGGACAAGTAAAAATTGATGGGGGACTAGTAAAATTTGTGAAAATTAACACGTAAAAGATAGGAACACTTGCACGTGGACAAGTAGACCAAGGAGAGAATTGTCTTGCCCTGGCATTACTTTTGATTGAGAAATAAAAATGCTGTCCTGAATGTTGAGTCAAATGATAAATTTAGGACATGTAAGTGTTTAGGGCAGCTTTTTTTTTTTTTTTAAAGAACTCATTCCATACTATGGTCACATGCCTTGGTCAGTGGTTCTGGCACTGCCTGGCAAGTCATGCTGCAGCATGCATGCCAGGCAGTGCCAGAACCACGGACTTAAGACAATAGGCATGTTGGTACTTGAACAAAAGCTTTTTCATGAAAAATTTAAACATGCAATTGTCTTAAATCTATGTAAATATATGGAAAAATCAGGGACTGGTATGGCATAAGTTAAAGAAGTCATACCACTTTTCTAAAATTGTAGCAACTCTTTCCTCTACTTTCCAGTGGTCTCACTCCCAATGAAATATTCATTCCCCCCCCCCCCCAAATGCATCCCTAGCTTATCCTTTTTCTACGTGTTCCACTTGTCAATAAAACATTGCAAATAAAAATGCTGTCCTAAATGTTGATTGGTGGAAGGAACAGGGAATAACTTTGGCATTAAGGACTGACAAATGCTCAAGTTTTGTCACATGAAATGCCACCGAGTATTAAAGCTTAGATCTCAAAATACTCTGGGAGAGGGAGACTCCCCTGCAATGCTTTGCACCTTAGCGCTCACAAAACCAGTGCTCTCAAAAAAGAAGCAATTTGCGCCTTATTTTCACTATTGCATAGTAATAATATTGCTCCATTTTTTGCCTGTTAAATCAAACCCTGTGAAATAGTTATACTCCCCCCCCTCCCCCACCCCTCTTGAACAGGCACTGGAGTGAATATCACAGTTAATGGGCATGTTAACCAAATGTTGTCAAGACAGAATGAGTACCATATACAAACTCAAAAAATTAAGGAAAAATTCATTTTCACAAACATATAAATATATATATATTTAATTTAAAAGAAAAGGGGACGGAGGGAGCAACAACAAGATGACTGTATGAACAGCCCATCCTCACTCAGCTCCCAAGGTCCTGAACCCAAAATAAATCCAAAAGTCCTTCTCTGACCTCAGTTAATCTGAGCTTTATCTGTCTGCTGCTTAGGTGAGCTACAATAAACAAATCTGAATCTGGCTTAACTTTAAGCTCACAGAAAATGAATATGAGTGATCCATGTACTAATTCTGGTGATCGTCAGCAACACCTGTCTCAATGGGTGCCACCACTAACTGGCCACCTGTCTTTAACAGACAGTCTTTTTTGCACATAATTTTTATTTCCTATACAACCAGGAAAATGGACCCTCCACTAAGCGGGCATGTCCTATCAGAGCACTTGGCATCTAAAAAGGACAATTTGTACACCATTATTTGCTTAAGTAGGTACAATGATTCATATTTAGATCTCCAGCAGCAGAGTAAATATTGTGTTAAGTAGGCACTTTGGGGACCAGACAAAAATGCCCACATAAGACAGGTGCCCACAACAGAAGGTCAGCTTAGGGGTTCTTAATCTTAATGCAGGGCACATCAACAGTAAGACAGATTATACAATTGGAATATGGAAAAGAAAACAAACAGTTAACCCTTTATCATCCTTTTACCATTTTTCAAACTACTTGTACCATGTTTTAACTGGCACTGTCTACAATGAATCACCAATACATCTGCACAAATGTGAAAAATTATGTTTGTATCAAATCATACAATGGAGACAGCACCCTAGGCAAATAGTAACAAAGCAAGTATACATGTATATGAAAGGAGAAAGAAAGTTATACACACATTTACTAAAACATATTTTGCGGGTAGACAGGGGTTCACTATTGGGTGTACACTTTTAGTTTGCAGTAAAATAATGGTCAAGTGAATACAATCTTTGCAGTGTCCTGTGGATACTATAAAGAGAAGACCTGATTATTTATGTTGTGAGCCCAACAAATAATGCAGGCACATTTTCCTCTAAAATATGTCTCAAACTTTTTCATATTTTTTTGTTTTCTTGTTGTGCCACTTTTCTGGACAGTCACCATTTTTAACTAGAAGCCGATCAGTGACAGAAAACCCCTCGGCAAGGATGGACAGACAGACGCCTTGGTGACGAGTATACCCTTGGGTGGGTCGAGGTTACTTATGTGTGACCTAATGACAAAGCTTTGGCGCAAATGCAATGAGCAGAGATATCATAGCAAGGCCATTTTTCTTCATTGCAGCAATGTGGCCTAAATATGCGACCCAGTGACCAAGTTTTCACTAGATGTCTGAGGCATCTGTAGGACCAACTGTCATAAATAATTGGTGCAGCTGAAGTGAGAAAATTAAGATTTGAAGATATCCTGGTACCGCCATTTTTTCTTCAATGCAGCACTTCGACCTAAATATGTTTTTGATAGGCTTCTGAGGCAACCTTAGGAACCAACTGTCATAAATATTTGATGAAGCTACATTAAATATTTTTTTTAGATATTGTGTTACACTCAGTTTTTCTTTAATGTAGTCCTGTGACCTTGTGATCTACTTTTCAATAGACACCTGAAGCACCTCAATAGCCCCGTGTGATAAAAATTTAGTCTCAGTAAAGGGAGTATTTTTTGGAGATATGGCGTTAACAAGGCATGGATGGACACATAGATGACGACAATACCGCTCCGGCCTAGAAGGCCAAGGGGTAAAAATCATAAAGTACTTTTTTCTATTTCTAGGGGGGTAATTAGTAAAAGCACTCTATCTATGACGTACTCTCTCAAAAATGATGAAAATGTTTAACCATTCCTTGCATAAGCTCGCTTTCCAGGTTAGCTTGTTGCATATATTATTATTATCAATCAATAATTTTTGTAGCAGCAAAGTCACTTATTTCAGACTGACCAAAATTGAAATCCTAAAACAAATTATGATCCTCCTTGAACCCATTTCCAATAGGCTATGATGATAAAAAGCATCTCACAGTTCTGACGAGTAAAGACAGAATTTTTTTTCTTTCTAACAATGAACTCAATAGTTAATTATACTTTAGGGCCAAAGTTTGTATGGTATAGGTAATTTTTAAACAAAGCATGCTGTCCATAACTTAACATGCCACTGCATGCCTAGTTCACCTGTCTGTAAAAGGCGTATTCCTATTCTTGATTTAAGGACACCAAGGTTGATACAGCTTTAAAAATTTCATGCAGAATATCTGGCCAAACAATATATTTAAAAAAGCATGCAACAAACTGTATTTTTGTTTGCCATTCAAGTTGTAGATGTGCATGAGGTGAAACGAATGATATGGAGCGTTCATTAGAATAGATTTAGTGTTTCCTTTAGGAATTTTTGAAGAGGGTCACAAGAAGGGAAATGACAGGAGGCAGCAAATTGGTTTGTGTGAAACTTAGAAATATTTACACAATTATTATAAGACAGACCCAAGCACTTTGTTTAAGCAACCTAATTCTCCAGTTCGCACATCAATTAACTTTCAACACTGGGCAAGGGACGTAACTAAAAGGTGTGAACAACAGTAATGCAGCCACAAAAGAAGAGCCAGATGACCATACAGCATAACCCATTACGCTGATGCCAAAACTGAAAGGGCTTGCCCGTATCTGCTCCCAGAGAGGAAGGGAGCACTGGTAGAGACACCATACGGTCAGGAACCACACTCCCTACCTATTCATTGCTCAACGCGTGAAAGTTGCATCACATTTTTTTAAAAAACTAACCCTTTGTGAGCATATATATCAAGGTCATTTAATATTATATTTCTATGATGTTTGTATGCTCTCAGTTCAGCTACAGTCCATTTCCAAATGCTAGCAACACAGCATTTTAGATAGGCAACTCTACAGCTTGCACCTCTTTGCATCCCAGCATCCAGTGCGGTGGAAGTCACTTTCACACCAAATGCACATGTGCAAGGATATCCGCGAAAGGGGTTATGACAACCTCAATACTCTTTGCTAAAAAGACCAACAAAAACCGGCTCTAAGTTAGGCTTTTTAACAAGATATTTTGAGGAAATTTTGAAGCTGGTTTTACAAGATTACATCTTTTTCAATACCATTAGTTTAGCTCATAAACAGCTCTAAGTTCCGTGAAATTTGATCAGCAAAGTAGCCAAGGTTAGCATGTAAGTGAATGGTGAATTCAGTGAATTTTCACCAAGTTCTCAATGAGGTGTGACGTCAGTGAACTCGAGAATAGACAACTAAGAGGGCATTGTCAGAAATTACCCAAACCATATGCAAGATAGGTCCAAGAAAAATCTTTCTCCCACAGGGTCGTGCCCTCATAGAATAGATCATAGAAGCAGCTGCCTCTGCCAACTCCCTCAACTTCAAAAAGAAACTGACAGTCCCGCCCGATGGTTGAACTTGAGGGCCTCATGCAATCAAGTGACAACACTAGAATTTTACCAATGTTACATGCAAATAAACAAGACTTGTGACCCTTCAGAATTTTCTCAAGGGACATTTCAGGTTTTGAAAGGGTAATATAGACTCATTGGGGGGTAAGGGAAACACTGAGATTGTGTACAAATTTCTTGGCTGCAAAAGCAAGACCAGCAAAGTCACGTGTAACCGCACAGCTGAGAGTGAGACGCCACGAGTTAAACATTAAATTTTTCTGAGGCTCAACTTTCAAGAGCTGAATCAAGTAATACCATGGAGCTACTATACTATAAATAGTAGCATCCTTGCATGTAATGGCATACAAATATTACCTTGAAAGTTAATGTCTACGCGTTTTTAACAACCCTAGCGAAAATAAGAACGTTGAGTCTTAGTGTTACCTAGTATATGATGCCACTTTAGTATTTACATGCTATGCCTACAGTATGGCCATGGTCCAACTGTATTCAGTGGTGCAAGAACGTCGTTGACGTTGCCCGGCCTGCTGACAAGGAAAAATAAATAAATAAATAAATAAATGCAAATTTTGCTCACGTGCAAAAACTGTTTGTGTCGTCAAGAATGCAGTCTTATGGTCTATCTTCCATCTTCAGGGATGCCCACAAAGTGACAGCAGAATTACACTTGTAATTATACAATTTGCAGACTATTTGTCACGTCTGTGCTGCAGCCGCCTAATTTTTTACGGTCCAGTCTGTCTCACCGGAAGTACTCTGCTGAGGTCAAGGTCAGTGGCCTCCTTTTCGTTCTCTTTCCAAATCACGTAAGTCACAATGGCACATGATAGAACCAAAGCTTTTACATTTCATGATAAATCCGAGCCATCGTGCCTGTAAATTACATCAAATGCCCAGTAGAAATTTAAATATATATCAACAATGTTACTTTGTTTGTAGTTGTTGTAACAGTCACGAGAGAATGTTTAACTTCAAGGCTGGAAAGTACATGTGCTGGTGGTCAATGACAATGTTTTGTGGTTTAAGCAGTTTTCGCTCAGTCAAAAGTAGACGCAGGATTTCCACTCCCAAGGGAAAATATACATATTCCCATTCGACTGTATGAAAAATGTGCTGAATAAATTCAAGAAGTGAAAAATTGACTTTCCGGTCAAGCAGATCTTGGAACACGTTAACAAGATTGTCTCTGAAGACTGAAGCATTAGGGATATACTAATATTACTATATATAATAATATAGCTATCACTACATGCACCAGCACTGCAGAACTCTTCGTCTTATTGACTGGAGCATAAATTGCCATAAACTGATAATGCTTGATAAAATTCCCGTAATAACTAAGGAGCGTTTGTCATGGTTAGAAAGGTTCCCGTAAAGCTATATTTCTGCCATAATTGCAAAAATAAAAGGTAAATTTGGAGTGTGTGGTGGGGTGGGGGGGGGGGGGCAAGTTACGTAGATGGAGCAGCTGGGCACACACCAACTGCTGGACATGGGTAAAATATCAGAGTGAAAGAGTTCATTGCATAGCACTTGTGTCAAAGCAGGGAGATGGGAAGCAAGACCTCTATGTGCAGCTTGCCATGGGGGGGAGGGTAGTTGGTCTCGAAAAGGATTCATGTAGGTGCCCAGGAAGAGTGAAACCGTAACTTCCACATGCGATTTTTATCCCAAAATAAGGGGTCAAAATCAGACATTTTGCCAGAAAATGGGGTGGGGGGTCAAAATTTGCCGTTTGTGGGCATTTTCCACAACTACAATACAAAAATTGGCCAGAATGGGCATTTTTTAACCTTTGCGTGAAGAAAAACCAGAAACTTTTATCACATTTGAAAAAAAGAGGGGTCAATATTCAAACTGAAGTTCATAGAATGGGGGGTCAAATCTCAACATGTGGTGGAAAATATATACCTACTACCACTGTACTGGGAGTACACCCCCTACCCTACCCCCAGACTCGCCATTCAATAATCCAAAATTTTTAAATTTATATACACAGCATTTCAAATGCTGGAGTAGTAAACTCAATATCTGCCTAATCTTCAGCTGAGAGTTTACAGAGTAACCAGTGTTGTGTTACATCAATCAATCTCTATTTTTGTGTGTATATATTATCAGGCAAATATATGTTGTATGGTAGTAGTTTAAAATTTTTTTCATCCTATTTTACAACCAACACATAGTCATGGCACATCCAACGTTCCTAGTCATCTTTGAGTGATAATACCATCAGTATGGTCGTATTTTACGGGTTGTGTATGCCAAGAACTGTCCAGTCTCCTTCAAAAAGAGTATTGTTGGGGCACATGCCACATTTTCGAGGGCAAACACTGGCCCTAGGTTAACCATGTTCAGGGACGTACTGTTCATGTCCCTACCAAGGTTTACATACCATGGTCTAATATTACAATATTTACAGCAGAATGTTACTCTTTATTTTCAAGTGCATCAGCTGTTCTATCAAAAATAAAAATTAAGACTGATATTCCAGGATGAGGACAATTTGTGGCTTGTGCACCGATGAAGTACAGGGTGGAATGTTTTTTCTTCATTGAACTACAACATTTTCAGACTTCCTAAAAATTAAAAAAGTGCCCTATTTGCCAGTCCCACTAGACAGGAAAGTATAGAATGTAAAGCTTATCTTTTTCTGTGAATCAAATGTAACAGCAGGATACTAACTTATGAGACTGCTTCGAGTAGTTTATTGTTAAAGCGAGTATGAGGGATGTACTTAGGACGTTAGGTTTATTGAATTCCCACTATTTTCCTGTTTGGTATACTCGCTATGCTTAAAGAAGATGCCATTTTCAACAGTAATGCAACAGCATATTGAATTGTAGCTGTGGGCCTTTTCATATCAGAGAACAATGCTAGATCATCAGCATAAAATTAAAAAAAGATACATCATTTTAACATAAATAGATACCTTACATCATCAAGTAAATAGTTCCCCAGTATAAGAAGAAAAATAACAACCCACAGTATTTCTTAAGATAAGGACCCAAATGCACCAAAAATGTGCATCATGTGGATAATTTTATGTTGCATTTTATGGATGACCTGCACCTGTTTTTAAGGTCATGGAGGGAAAGCATTATACAGACGAAACTTTATAATGTGTGGAGTCCTGGTGGTATTAATTGAAACTATGCTCATAGGAATCCAGACACCTTCAATTCCTTAATGGAAAAATAAACAGAGATAGAACAGCAAATTTACACCAATGATGTGCGATGCTAATCCAGTTTTGTGAAATTGTAGGTGACCCTTGACATTTTTTAAGGTTGTTAACACTTAAAGGACTTCAAAGTCACAAGAATATGCTTTCAGTGGTCTGGCTCACTTTATTGTGGAGTTGAAGTTGCTGTGGAGGAGCCTGTTGAGACCATAACACAGATTCTTGCCCACATTTTAATTGCTGGAAGAGGGGCTCCTTGTTTAGATTTCATATATCTTGGGTTAGGCGTTATGTATCAAATAAAAAGCTAATGGGGTCCATCGAGAAAATGCAAGTATGTTCTCGTTGTGATGAAAAGTGTGTGAATTATAAATTATGGAAAAAAAAATATATATATATATATATATATAAATTTGGCTTGAATTTTAGTATCCAATTAAGGTATAAGGTAGAAAAATCAAGCGTTTAATGGCAAATTACTTGTATAAGACTAACTCACAAGAGTAAAACTTGCAGAGATATGCTTTCCAGTGATACAAAACTCAATGGTTTCCCAAAAAATTCCAAATGAGCCATAGCTTGCAAATATCGCTCAATTTTCACCATTCCACCCCACCCCCACTTCCCAGAAAATCAATAGCACTTCCCTATACAGTCAGTTTGCTTCCATGATTGCAGAATTGATTGCAATCAACTTGGCTTAAACTTGGTTATGTCCTTATCCGCGACTATGAAAACCTCCTTGTTCTGTTCCAACTCTGCCTTCTATAACAATCAGATATTTTATATTATGGTTATTTCCAGCTGCAGGGTCTACTGGAACCTCCCAACAATTGTTGACAGTAAAGCTCTGCAGTCTTCTTGCTGGAAATTGACAGTATTTACTGGAGATTATTCCTTCAAAATTTGAAAAGCCAGCTTTCTTTATTCATGAAGTGTTCTTCCAAAAAAAAAAAAAAATGGCAAAGTATGGCCATGTGTTTCTGATATATTGAATGGACTTCTGACATGAAATTAGTATGATCTGTATTGTTCTGTCTATCTATACAGCAAATGGCGGACGCAGCACCAGCCGGTGGTCAAGGAGGCCAGGGAGGGCCAGGTGGCGGTAGAGGTGGATTCCGTGGAGGTTTTGGCGGCCGTGGTAGAGGCCGAGGGCGCGGAAGGGGTCGAGGTAGAGGGCGTGGGCGTGGGGGCAAAGAAGGAGACAAGGACTGGATTCCAGTCACCAAACTGGGTCGTCTGGTGAAGGATCTGAAGATCAAATCCCTGGAGGACATCTATCTCTTCTCATTGCCCATCAAGGTACAAACCATTATGTCTTTCACAGGACAAGCTATAATCAGGACACAATCTTTGCCACTTTCATGAATCATTCTGGAGTCTTGCAGGGTTTCTTTTTTTAAAACGAAAATGCCCATTACAAGGCTTTTAGGAATATGTATGAACTATCATCATTGCTCTGTGATACTAAAGTGACCAGTTGCTAATTCTGACTTATTTGCATACCTGAACTGGGACTTATGCGGTGTGCATAGTGTCAAGAACCATCTCTATGTATCGTAAAATGAGGGTTTGCTTGCATGGGAAACGCTTCTGAAATTGCTTAAAGCAGAAGTGATTATTGGTTTTCAGTTCACTTGATTTGTCTTAAGAATTTGAAATAACCAGTTTCTTCCTTAAAATCATACGTTAAAAGGGAGATTTTTAACCCTTAAAGAGCTAATCACTGCTATAGCTGCTTTCTCATTACCATTAAACATATATGGTTAAAAGGGTTAAATTCCTCATGAAGATACCTTTCATTCAAATACCAGCAAGCCTGGTCTGAAGCAAAAAGTAGTCTTAGTCAACAGCTTTCCTCGGGACATTGCGCGCAAAGTGTCCCGAGGAAAGCTGTTGACTCAATCTTAAATCAGCACTTTAAGGGTTAAGATAACGTTTTGTTACATGTCTGTCTGTAGGAATTTGAAATCATCGATTTCTTCCTTGGAACAGCACTGAAGGATGAGGTTTTGAAGATCATGCCCGTTCAGAAACAGACTCGTGCCGGTCAGCGCACAAGGTTCAAGGTATGTTTAATGGAAATGAAAAGGCCTATGCAGTCTCTGTGCTCTTGGTGAAGCTTTAAGATTCATGTCGCAGTTACATTTATTCAAGAACAAAAAGATGTGCACAGTTTACTTTCCAAATACACAAGTTGCTGAAATTCTGCATCAAAGAAAAAATGGAAATTTCTGCTGACAAAACTGAAGCATCCATTCTGGAAAGTTCAATGTTACTGATATTTGCATAAATCTTGTATCAGATCGGTAACTTAAAGATCATAATACAAATGTAGAAACTTCAAAAATTTTGTAGATGTACATCAGGGCTAGAAATAGGGCTTATCCGTTTATCCGTACTAAGTGAAAATTGGGATGGACAAGTAAATTTGCCAATGCACTTGTCCAAAATTTACATATAGTTCAATTAGAATATGACTCCACTTCGGTTTGTGGACAAGTGGAAATTTTTCATTTCTAGCACTGTAAATGGAATTTGATAGTTTATGCAGTCCCCTGTTGGAACAACTCTTGGGTTTCTTGCCCAGTTTTAAAATGGAACATGATGCAGTTAAAAAAGAAAACACCAAGTAGTCTTACAGATCTGTTCGTTTTAAGCCATATATACTGGGATTTTTAAACAGAATATTGCACCAATTCAGGAAAATATATTTTATTTCAGGCTTTTGTTGCCATTGGAGACTTTGCTGGCCATGTTGGACTTGGGGTCAAATGCTCAAAGGAAGTAGCAACTGCTATTCGTGGAGCCATCATTCTGGCCAAATTGTCTGTTGTTCCAGTGCGTCGTGGTTACTGGGGTAACAAGATCGGCAAGCCACATACAGTCCCTTGCAAGGTATATTTATCAGGGCTCAACAAATAACGTGTCAGACTGCCTGGAGCAAGCCAGTTTGAATACAAGACAAGTTAGAATTAACAAGTGCTTGCCCAGTCTTGCAACCAATTCTTTCATGGGGAACTCAATTTTTAGCTCAGCTGACTTGTCAGTCAGATGAGCTTTAGCCTTATGTTATGGCTAGCCATCAGTTTGTCTGTCTGATTGTCCTCTATTGTCCACAATTCACAGTTTCAACTTCTCCAAAACCATCAACCAGATTCAATTCAAACTAGGTGGGAATGGACCAAATTCTGAGTACCTAGGTTGGGTTGCTACCAAGTTTGTTCAAATGGTCATGTTCCAGTGATTGTTAGATTGTTTATGGATTCCTTTATTCAACTTTTAACCAAATCTTTGAAAATTGTCTCCAAAACAATCCAATGCTTCGTAATTGCATAGGAACACTTCTGGGGACGCCCAGACCTTAATTTGTTTAAGAAGTGGTGCTGTAATTTTTTTCTACTCGTGGATTTTTGTGTGTTAAAGCCGTTTTCGACATCTGCAAAACTGTCACTCAGATTGTGCTAAAAGTTGGTGAAAATGTAGCTTGTAGAAGGTTTAAACAAAGTTGTTCGCTAGGTGGTGATACTGTAGATTCCTGATTTGTAACAAATTTTTCAGTTGATATATGTGTTGCTTAATGCATGGATTCCGGCTTATTACCCCGTAGGTCAATGGGGATTGCAATGGAAATTCACATTTTTGGACTTATCCTAAACCATCAACCAGATTCACTTCAAACTTAGTGGGAGTGTACCTTACGTGGCTTTCTACCAAGTTTTTTCAAATGGTCATGCTCCAGTGATTTTTCGGTCTTCTTTTTTTCTCTCTCTCTCTTTTTTTTTCTCTTTTTTTTTTTTTAATCTTTTCTTTTGTCATAATTTTAAAATCCTAAAAAAATCTCCAAAACTGCTCAGCTCAGCCAATTGCTTTGAAATTGCTTGGGGGCCATCAGACATTCATTTGCTCTTTTTTTCTCAGGTGGTTTTGTGTGCTTTCACCAATTTTAACTTTTTCAAAACTGTGACTCAGATTGTTCTAACACTTAGTGGAAGTGAAGCTTGTGGGAGGGTTAAACAGATATGTTTGCCAGGTGGTGATATACTCTTACTGAATTTTTCTATTCTGGTACCTTTCGGTTAATGCATGCATTCGTATTAATAACCATGTTAGTCAGTGGCGATGTTCCCATATTTCCAGTCAAGGGGGACCTACTCCATTTTGCTCTGTTCATCAGGTCAGCTGAGCATGGGATCATCAGAGCCCTCTTGCTTGTACATGTATTAAACAAAGGAAGTGCATCCCTGCTAAAACAAAGATTCTGTGACCCAGTTACCAGCAGTGCTTGTTTGCAAAACATCAGGCTTGCAAATAAGCCTCCTGCAAAGGTGAGGATAATCCACCAGGTTTTAACGGTGTTTGAAAACGGAGTGCTGACAGTATATTGTTCAGTTACAGCAGCTTACATAGGCAAACAACCTGGGGTCAGGGATGCCAAATGAGCCAATAATCAATTAGAAAAACAGTATTTTTTAACAAAAACAAGACGATCATAAAGACAGTGTATGCTCAAAATCCACTGTGGTGTGAGAAGTACAAATTTGATACTGGCAGGGGGTAAAGCTTAGAGTTCTGTTCTTTGCAGTTCATGTCAGTACATGTGAGAAGTAAAGCTTACGTTTGCTATCGATGTCTTGATTTGTAGGTGACTGGCAAATGTGGCAGTGTAATTGTACGCCTCATCCCTGCACCTCGTGGAACAGGCATTGTGAGTGCTCCAGTCCCCAAGAAGTTGTTGCATATGGCTGGTATTGAGGACTGTTACACATCAGCCAGAGGACAGACTGCTACCTTGGGCAACTTTGGTATGGAATTTTTGTTTGACAAACCTTTGACTAATACTGTAATGGGCCAAAAGAAGAAAACCTTCCATGTTAACAGTAAATTTAGATATTCAGATTTATGTCATGTTTAGTCAGCACATTCTCAAGACTTTCATGGGTCAATGATACAAAGGTGGGAGAAAAAGCCTTAATGCATGTGATTATCGCTTTCACTTGCAGGGTTTTGAATTCCAAAAATGTGATGTAAAGAAAGGCAGTATGAGTGGAATTAGACTGTACAGCCAGAAAAGAATGTTACTTCAGGGAATTTTTATGTGCCAATGTAACCTGCTGCTTCTGAAGAAAGCAATCTTGCAGAAAGAGCCTGATTTTCAAGTTTGTGTCACAGTGTTCATGTGGAAGGAAGTTTTTAAATTTTTATCAGTGAGTAATGTCAGGTACAAAAATAACTTTGGTTTCTTATGTGTAAATTATTGTGTCATTCAATTATGTATCAAGTATTGATTTATTTGATATTGATATTATTATTATTATTATTATTATTATTATTATTGAATTGTATTGTCTATTTTTCTGCAAAATTATATCATCAGTTTGTTGTGCTATTGTATAATTACAGCCAAGGCTACTTATGCAGCCATTGCCCAAACCTACAGCTACTTGACCCCTGACCTGTGGAAGGAGACACAGTTCACCAAGTCACCCTACCAGGAGTTCACTGACTACCTGGCCAAAAACCACACACGCAGTGCCATTGCTGCATCCCAGCGACAGGGACAGGCCCAGTATTAAGTTCAACAGCAAATGAAATCTGAGGATACTGTGAAGTTATGTAAAACATAATTGTGGAATAAACAATGGGTGGTCAGCCCAAACTGGGTAATAAGTGTTTGTCTGTTCATGTTGTTTGAGTAAAAATTCCTTAAAGATTGTGTGTGGTTGTATACCAAGCAAGTGCCAGTACTTGGTGAAGTTGCACTTAATGCTGTACAGCAATATTTATGGAGAGACCGCACTCTTGGTGAGAGCTATAATTTTTGGTGGATCTTAATGAAATTTGGTGGGAATGTGCAGGGGCCAAAATTTTAAGGGATTGTAATGATATATTTTGAAAAATTATGATCTAAAACGTATGGAAAGATCGTGGACCCTTAAAATGGTAATCGTGGCTATAGTTGTTTTCTCTTTACCATTAAACCTATAATGATTAATAAAAGATTCAAATTCCTCAAGATGCCTTTTATTCAAATACCAGCAAGCCTAGTCTAAAGTACTCTTAGTCAACAGCTTCTAGGAACACTGTGTGCATTGTGCACAAAATGCCCTGAGGAAAGCTGTTGACGGTCTCTAATCTGCACTTTAAGGGTTTAATTCCATATCTTGTTTAAAATCTTATGCTAAAGGCACCACCTAATTTCTGGAACAAAAAAAAAGTTTTGTGGAAAGATCTTAAATTGTTAATAAAAATCAGCTAGACCTGGCAAATTAATGGGGTGTACAGGTACAGCTCATGTTGGGCACTAGAGTAGTCTGTAATGTGGATGACCTTGACCCATTTATTCCAGTCTGCAGGTGTTTTAAATGGAAGTTGCCAATGATGTCCACAATTTTTTAAGTTTGCCACAAATGACTGGACTTTGCAAGTGTATAAATACATGAAATTTGATATTGGTGGCACAGGATTATGTAATGTGCAGGTCAAAATGCAAAAAATATTTTAACATTCTAGTATTTCAATTTGTAGTGCATCTTGAAGTACTTGGGATTGTGTAGTAAGTCAAAATCTTGTGTCAAATACTTTTAATCCCATTAACCATATGGCCACATACCAGGTTTCCCACTAAGTGTTTGGATGCATTCATTGACATGACCACAAAGCAACAGGGTTGTAATATTTGCAACAAAAAAAAAAATTTAAAAAGTGTGCTCTTGC
This sequence comes from Hermodice carunculata, assembly GCA_964020975.1. Classification (NCBI taxonomy): domain Eukaryota; kingdom Metazoa; phylum Annelida; class Polychaeta; order Eunicida; family Amphinomidae; genus Hermodice; species Hermodice carunculata. The sequence goes on along the minus strand of OZ026613.1, from coordinate 35,291,880 downwards.
AATTGTTGATTTCATAAAAAGAATCCGCACTTGAACAAAATTAGTTGTTGCACTGTAACAAAAATAAAGCAACGAGAAACCGTTCATTACACAAATGATGGAGGGGGGGTGGGTGGGATCCGTACTTTTTTGGAAACCATTCCCATTTCCCAATTCACAAAGGAAAAAAATAATATATACTCAACAGAAGTTGATGACCCAAAACCACAGCGAGGGATAATGTGATGTGTGAACATAACTTTCCACCAGTGAGAGATGGTCAATCTGGGCTCATGATACAAATTGGCAGTTTGAGATACATGAAAAATAACCTTGAAACATGGTATCAAAAGTGATCATTTCATTAGAATGTGCAAGTGCTCCCTCTGGTAAGAAACCCAGCTGCCTTGAGATGTTGCTATTGGTTCGAACATTACTATGTGACAAATTGTTATAGCAGAGAAAAACCCGTTTTCCCAAGCTGTTGAGTGCTGTCCAAAGGGAAAACTATTCCCACATGGACTCTGATTAGATGTAGTGTCACCTTAATATCTTCCTGGAGCTATCTTGCCTGGGAAAACATTCAGCAAGTTAGCTCTGCTGTCCCATTCCAGGAAAGGGCACATTTACAGTGTCTACTGAGTATGATTATCCTACTTTTGTAGGATTTTGGCAACAAAATTATAAAAGTGTATAAAAGCTCAAATTAGTATGATTTTTGTCCAAAAATAAAATAACTCATGCATATGTGTGCCACATTAAGCACTTTAATATAAAATAAATTGATTTCCAAATAGGATCCACCATTACTGATCAGCAAGATTTGAACTTGCAGCAACATTTCAACTGCAACAGGTGACATTTAGTCCTAAACACAGATGAAGATGACAGTCCAGGGGGCATGTTGATGACCACATGCTGTGAGGACTGCTGTCCTGTGCATGCCTTGATGAAGGCAGTCCTAACCCCATATAGACACCTACTTGCAGCCAGACATCCTTCTCAGGTGTGATACAATGCCAGTATCAAAGTGATTAGGCTTTCAGGGAAGAAAATATCTTAAAATTAAGAGTCCAATTGTATATCAAAGGAAATGTTTCACTGTCAACATTTTTGAGGGCTTGTGTTCCTCATGGGGATTATATAGCTATTTAAAAGCTTTCATAATTTGAATAAGTCTTGACAAACCTGTATTATGTTAATAGTTTTAGTTTCAATTTAAAGTTTTTGAAATAGGACGATGCTATTTTCACCGTACGGTGAGAATAGCGTTTGGTCTATTTTCACTGTGCGGTGAGAATAGTGTTTGGAAGGAGTTTTGTCTATTTTCACCATACGGTGAGCATAGGGTTTGGTCTATTTTCACCGTATGGTGATGATGGTACAGTTTGGTATATTTTCACGGTGAAGATAGGGCAGCTCTATTTTCACCATCTGAAAACTGAAATTAAGATCCATTTCGCAAATTTATTGTTATGGCTTGTCGCATAGAACTGAGGCAAATTAAGATTGGAGAAAAATGCTTACTTTAGGGAGATAAAGCTAGCTTTGTAGTATAGTCAATAGGAAACGGGGCCAAAGCAAAGTGCCCACTTACGGAGGGTTTACTGGAAAGCAAATTCTTTGGCACGGTGACAGCATTAAATGTTTGGCTTTTTAACATCTCAAATTAATGTACAGTCAAACCTCTCTAACCGAACACCTCCATATACCGAACACCTCTCTACACTGAACACCTTTTCTCGGTCCCAAGTATATACTTTCAATGCTATTCTTGGATTCACCATCCTGGCACTTAAGTCACTCAGCGAATCAAAAGGTAAATTTATACACAGTGAAACCTCCCTATACCAAACACCGCACTATACTGAACACTTTTTTTCTGGTCCCAAGGGTGTTCGGTATAGGGAGGTTTCACTGTGTATAAATTTACTCTACCCACCCATCAGTCTTTCATTTTTGTTGCTTCGTGGATTTTTTTAATGTGATCCTTAACTAAAGTCATGACAAGATAGATCTATATTACCCTTAAGTTCCGTTACTTCCATCTGTGACTATATTAAAAAAAGTTCCTACTTTGTCTTATCAAAATTTTTGCCTTTCCACATAAAAAAATACAGTGTTGGCTCAATAAAAGCAGAAATAAACCATGCTCAAATTGGGATGTTAGGCCTTTTTATCATTTCAGCAAATGTTTATTCCAATTCTCTTTTGTGTGCAATATCATGACATCATGCTTTTCCAAAATATTCTTCCCTGGTTGACTTCTCTCCCATCCCCGTACGTTAGAAAAAGAGCAGCCCCTAGCCCCAAGGGACCTCCCCACGCTCTGTTAAGCTTGCGGGTCCATAAGCAGCCCTTTTCTCACCATACGGTAAATATAGACCAAACAGCAAACTCTATCATCACCGTACGGTGAAAATAGACAAAACTCTATTCTCACATTACGATGAAAATAGTCACTCCGTTTTAAATAACTGTCGATTGTAGGTTTTAGTTATTTCTTTTTGCCTAATACTCTGTGAATTGATGCCATTTATTCCTGTATCACACTTGTTTTGTCTCGGTTTCTGTTCAAAGCTCGTAACCGAATTCAGTCAGAGCAACCTATGGCTAAAGACTGGATGACGGGGTTTGTCCACCACAAAATCGCAAATAAAACTTTTTCTACCAACTTGATTTCAAATATTTTTGTAGCATATGATAACATATACTTATACACTTCAGATGATAGAATGAAACATTTTTACACCCAAAAATAAGGAATTTTGCTTCATAATGACATTATACAATATGTGGACTTTGCAGCAATTTGTACATGGGGGGACCAGCAAGGACCTCAATGGCACACTTATTTAGACCTGTAAACTTTGAGGTGACAGTCAACCAATGAATGGTAAGCAAGGCCCAGTGCATGTTTAACAGGGCATCCAAGCATGAAAATTTCATTGTGGCTGAATTTTCAAGATTATGCCCTTGTTGACACCTGTGTAAGGCTGACATGTGACATTGGTTTCAATAATATAAGGAATGTATGTTCAATCATTGGACGCAAACTTGTATTGTTTCAAACCAATCATATGATTATCTGAGTGCGACCAGTGCAACTAAAACAGTCACACAGTGATTGTCATGCTTTTTGTGCACCTGTATTTGTTTGTTATGAGCCATTGAGGTTCCCGCTGCTACCCCCATGTACAAATTGCTGCAAAGTCCACATATTGTACAATGTCATTATGAAGGAAAATTCCTTATTTTTGGGTGTAAAAATGTTTCATTCTATCATCTGAAGTGTAAGTATATGTTATCATATGCTGCAAAAATATTTGAAATCAAGTTGGTAGAAAAAGTTTTATTTGCGATTTTGTGGTGGACAAACCCCGTCATCCAGTCTTTAGTCGCGTACGTGTTTTTTCCTGTCACTGTGGCACCAGCCCGCAGCTGCTGGTGCACAGCGACGACATCTAACGGCAAGTTTGTAAATTGATACTGAGACCAGATGCTAGCGACCTCTGGTGGAGGTGCTGTTAACTTTTCTTTTAATCAATTTAATTTAAAAAAAATAAAGTAATTGTTGCTTTGGTTTCTAATGTCGACGACGTTGTTTGGCAAGAAACTATTTTTTTAATGTTTGTAGAGTGATTGATATGTGTACATTTTTTTATTTAAGTTTACTGGAAACCAATCAATGCTAAGCATTTATTTACTGCGTTCCTAACAACCATTGGCAACACTACAAACATTCCGTACTGGGTGTTGATGAGAAGATGAATATCAAAGTTTATTTTTAGCTGCACAGTGCTGAGGGCGGAATAAACAAGACGAAGTGGACAACGAATAATTGAGACAGATAGAAAAGACAACAAAATTGCAATGGAACGTTTCGAAGGGTAAGAACTAACTTCCTTTTCAAGCTGGGTTGAACAAATGGCCGGGCACCTGTTTCTTGGATCACTCGCTTGTCTGTGACTATGTCATGTTGCTGTGGAAGGAGTGTCTGATCTGTGTTGCTGATTGCCTGAATCACTGAGCTGTGAAATTAATCAGTAATGAGTGTATGCAGAAGTTTTTACATAGCAAATTAAAATAAAAGTCTGCTTGGGCTGGAATTAAATCGAATTCGCATTGTTGCAATAAATCTGAACATCATACATGATTATCAAACATGGAAACTGATCCGGGCTAGTGACAACGAGTTGGGCAGCAGTCAGAACAGTGGCAAAACAGTCTAGACTCGAGACAGGCTACACTAACTGCCAGTATAACACAGGGCACAGTGTGTGGCTCCATATGAATATGTTATCTCAGAAATGTTTATTGTTCTAGTATAAAATGCTGGGAATTTCTTTTTAATTTAGTATCCTGCTACCGTTACCACTTTACATGCAAAAGTGTATTGTTTACAATCAATGGCAATGCAGGCCAGTTTTGCATGACTGGACTCTGGAGCAGTGCATGGATATACTTGATGTATTTGTAACTGTAAGAGTAACCCATATAAATATTGACATAATTGCCATTCTCAAGTACAAGGAAGATGTCTCTGGGTTTTTTGGAGGATATCATTTTAGTACTTCTTACTTATAAATACTTAATATGGCTGTAAAATTGCATTCAATGATTATCAAATGTAGCCTATTTATGGGTGCCTCCATTATACATACGTGGAAACAATCATGCTTGAAGAATGTTAACTTTGTGGGTGGGGGCGGGAGGTAGAGAACCAATCTTTTCCAGGAGAAAAGTGTTACCAGGATAATATATACATTAGCAATTTGATACTATGAGGGGATCCAGTTTAAAATTATTTGTTGCAGGGCAATGCACACATTATGGTGTTTTTAAAGTGATGTTAAACCTGAAAAAGTGACTTCACTTTTAGGTCAGATATCACAGAAACATACATCTGTGAAATAATGAAACAAAATACCCAACTGAGAACAAGTTTTGTAGAATCTTTCAGCACTAAAGATGGAACTCAAACTTCAAAGTTGTTGAATAAACACAAGCATTTTATGTTTAAAGGCAGTGGTGTTTGTAAAATTTTTTATATTTCTTGAAAAATATTCAAGATAAAATGGTCAAATTAGTGCTGTTATAATGTTAACACATGTATCTGCAAAACGGACTCAGGGATCTGTCATAAATGTGTCTGTTGTTTTACAATGGTGATAAAAAATTTGGAAAACATTCGTTTTGTAAAATTGATAAAGTTTGTGGGACTTTTAATTTTTATATACATTCAAGAAAGAACTGATCCTTTCTCAAAAAATCCTGGATATGTTTTTGCTCTAGAAAATTTTTAAATGAATAAGTTTTTATTTGATCAAAATCAGAGAATTTGTTTTAAAGAAATATCCATGTGAAACAGACATTTTAGAGCAGATACCTCTTGTCAGTAATCAAGATCCAAAGGTTAACATGGTCTACTAACTACTAGGTTAACACTGAAAGTATCTTGTTAATTTCTTCAAATTGTATTGGGGATAGAGCTACTAAATTTGGACATATGATAGACAACACATATGTCCACTAAAATGTCCCCAAATCTCAAAATGAACAAAATTATCCACAAACAGTTGGACATTGCCTTAACTTATAATAGTGAGATTCACAAAATCAAGTTAACATACTGACAATTACCTTAAATGTTTCATGACTGTAAAAAAAAAAAAAAAAAAAAAAAAACAACAACAACACACAAATCAAAAACAAACTCACTGTGGTCACAAACCTCAATGCAACTTGTCCCAGGGGTATTGTATTTCACTGTTTGCTTTCACTGAATGTTCATAGGTTCAGGACCAGACCACCTAGATCACGATTATTTGATGATGAATCCAGTTTTCTGGATAGGTATACTTTCTTTCATATAATTATCAGTTCTGTGCATGGAGCAGATAGCTATGTAAACATGGGGATACATAGATAAAACTAACAAAGCAGAAAATAGTTAAATGACAGTACATAACTGTGCAGGGATATGGGACAGGGTTTCTTTATATATTTTTCGCACAAAGTAATGAATATATGCAGCAGCTATATAGACTTCACAAATCTTGCAATGCACAATACACCAGTAGCGGTGAAAAACCTTATCACTGTTTACAGCAAAGCACTTTGTGATGGAACATCATCAGTTTGGTGCTGGTGAATAGTATGTACCTGGAAGTAGGGAAGCTTGATAGGGTCACGAAATAATAATGGATTTACCAATACATGTAAAGCACCTCAGCTTTTGCTCAATCTTTGTGCTCTATACCCCCTTTTAGTGACAATATGTGGTAATTTATTCTTGTTTTAGTGACAATGTACTGTTTGATAATGATCTTTATCATACTAAGGCATAAGCCAGCAACTATATAAAGTCTCTTTTCTTCTGCCAACATGTTTATTAAAGAGATTTAGTGCCATAGACATGTTTGATCTAAATTTTCTTAGCTTGCACATCACTTTCTAGCAAATGTATTATTTTTTTCTATATTCTATTTATGTCTTACATTTCTCTTAATCTGACACCTTACACTTATTGTCTTCTTATCTTTACACCTGTGAAAGTTTCCAGTCAGGCTCCAAAGCGTCAGAGTCTGCAGCCAGAGGGTCGGGTAATGATTTTTTGGACAGGTATGCTACATGGATATGTTTGTTTCTGTAAATTGATTTTGCAGATATTGTTCTCTAGTTTCTTTTTGGTGAAAATGAGACAAAATGCACAAAATTTGACTGGTTTATGTGCACATGCGTATGATGCACATAATGTAATTGTATTTCCATGTTTATTGCATTATTAGTTGAAGTTGTAAGTTTTATTTCAATTAATAAATTACTGACAAACACATACATCATTTTGCTTCTTTTTCCATATCGCTAAAGTATTCTCATGGGTGATTCATGAATGGCCCCAAATGTTGTCAACATGAGTGTGAAGGACTACCTCACAGACATGGACCACTCAATGAATTTTTAATACTTGTGAATACTTGGCTGTTAGGTACCACAAGAGGATTATGCATCCATGAACATAATACAGTATTTACTTCTATAATGTTGTTATCAAATACAACTTACAGGAATTATGTTCTGTTAAAAAATATTTGTACCTGATGACTATTGGCATATTAGTAAACATCAACAATACCAGACTACCTATATCACAATTATTTGATGATGATTCAAGTTTTGTGGATGGGTATACTTTTTACCTCAGCTGACTGACAACTTAGCTGAAGTTATGTGCTGGGTCTTTGTCCATTATTCACAACTCACATTTTTGACTTCTTGAACACCGTCAACCAGATTCATTTCAAACTTGTTGGGAAGGTACCTTGGGTAGGTTTCTACTAAATTTTGTTCAAATGGTCACACTTTGGTGATGGCAGACCTGCCAACATGTAAGATTCAGTCTTACAATGTACACTTTTCAGTTCTATTGTACACTTGTTAGTTTTAATGGAAAATTGAAAAGTTTTTTTTCTTTTCTTCACAGCAATATATGCATTCAAGCACTAAATATAGGTGTACATGTAGTGTAATAAAATGAACAAATTATAGTGAAATGCATACCAATAATACAGTGTTGTGACACCTTTAGAAATTCACAATGGAATTCCCATAAATACACTTCCCATTTTGATTTATTTATGAAGCAAACATCTGTAGATATATTTAAAACATTTTTTAACAAGTGTAATTTACGACATGTAAGAAATGTCCAAGAAACACCCATCTTCAGTTGGAAAATAATTGTCACAAAGCATAAAATAAATATTTTACACTCTCTCAGTCAATTGTACACTTTTCAGGATCATATTTTACACTTGCTGGTTTTCAAGGTTGGCAGGTCTGTGATGGCAGTGTTGTTTGGTCATTTTTTGTGGTGTGTAGTTATATTGTAGTAGCGATTTCACTTGTCAGTCAGCAGAGCTTTTGTGAGAGTCTGTTGTCCATCTGTCATCCATCCACAATTCACATTTTTGACTTCTACTCCAAAACCATCAGCCAGATTCACCTCAAACTTGGTGGGGAGGTGCCTTGGGTAGGTCTCTACCAAGTTTGTTCAAATAGTCACGCTCCATGTATTTTTTCTAATTTTTTATTAATTTTTTGTTCTTTTTGGGGGCAAATCTTAAAAAAAAACTTTTCCGAACTGCTCTCCCAATTGCTTTGATAACGCACAGTGACACTCCCGTAGACTCATAGTTCTGACTTTGTTCACCAGGTGGCGCTGCATTTTTTAAATGTTTTTTTTTTTTATGTGTTTTTGCTATTTTGACTTCTTCTGCATAACCGTTACTCAGAATAAGTGGAAACTTGGTGGATAAGTTCCTTGTGGAAGGGTCAAACAAAGTTGTTCACTAGATGGCACTGCTGTGGATTCCTGATTTTTAATGATTTTTTCAATTTGGGTACTTATCGGTCAATGCAGCTTTCCTATTGAATACTATGCGTGTCAATGGGCATTCTAATGCTAATGCACATTTTCGACATCTCCAAAACCGTCATCCAGATTTACTTCAAACTTGGTGGCAATGTACCTTGGGTGGGTTTCTACCAGGTTTGTTCAAATGGTCATGCTCCAATAATTTTTTTAATGTGTATCAGTTTTTTGTGCTTTTTTGGACAAATCTTACAAAATCTTCTTCTCCACAACCACTCACCCAATTGCTTTGATATTACACAGGGGGACTCCTAGTTCTTAATTTGTTCACCAGGCGATGCTGCAATTTTTTTTTCAAATCTTTTTTTAATTTTTGTGTGTTTTCGATACTTGTGACTTCTCCAGATCCTTTACTCAGATTAAGTTGAAACTTTGTGGATATGTTCCTTGTGAAGGGTCGAGCAAAGGTGTTCACTAGGTAGCACTGCTGTGGATTCCTGATTTTTAACTTTTTTTTTTTTTTTTTTTTCCAGTTTGGGTATTTATCAGTAGATGCACATTTTCTATTGTTTACTGTGCAAGTCAGTGGGCATTCTAATGGTAATTCACTTTTCAGACTTCTGTGAAGAAACTGTCTGTCACTTCAAACTTGGTGGCAATGTACCTTGGGTGGGTCTCTACCAAGTTTGTTCAAATGGTCATGATCCAGTGATTTTTTTGAATTTTTTATGATTTTTTAATTGGAAAGTTTAACATGGGAATGTCTTGTAATGGTTATAAGTTAAATAATTTTGGCCAGATTTGTGCCAAACTTGGTAAGGATGTACCTTTTATAAGTGTCTACCTATTTTGTGCAAATGGTCATGCTTTTCAGTGATGTTTGGACCTTGACCTCATTCCCAAGGTCACAAGACAACTGACACAAAATTTACTGCTCACTTGATAACTTGAGATCTGTTTTGAATTAGGACCTGGATGTTGCACATGTTAGTCTTTCTCTATCAAGGTCATGCTTAGACAGTATATTAGTGACCTTGACCTCATTTCTGGGGTCACAGTGTAACATACGTGAATTTTACTCTTCACTGTAACTTGAGAACTACTTGAACTGGGACCCAGATGTTGCACGTGTTAGTGTTCTTCTATAAAGGTCAGACCTACTCAGAACATGGTTGACCTTGATCCTAGCTATCCCAAGTTCACAGAGCTGCAAGTGTGATGAATGTCTAGGTCAGCTGAGCATGGGCTGTTCACACAGCCCTCTTGTTCCTTAATCTGACACCGTACACTTATTGTCCACTTATGTTTACACCTATGAAAGTTTCCAGTCACGCCCCAAAGCTTCAGAGTCAGCAGCAAGAGGGTCAGGTGTTGATTTTTTGGACAGGTATGCTACATAGATATATTTGTTTCCTGATAACTTTCTACACTTTTTTTTGTGAAAAGAAGACATTATTATCAAAATTTGTTTACTTTATTTGAAAATGTTTACAATGTACATGTTGATTGGATTATTAGTTGAAGTTGTAATACTTATTTAAAAATAAAATTACCAGCAAACACATACCCCTTTTTAGCATCTTCTTCCTAAGGTATTCTCTTGGATGAATCATAAAGGGTCCTTAATGCTCTCAACTAGAATGTAGTGGTCCAACTTACAGACATGGGCAACTCCATTAATTATTCATGAATACATGTATTTGACTGTAATACCACTGGAGGATTATATATGTATGAATATAATACAGTATTTACTTCTATAATTTTGTTATGAAATACAAGTAACAGGAATTACATTTTAAAATGTTTGTTGTTGTTTTATTGGGTTATGCATAAATATTTACTATACACTGCTTAGAATCTATATATTGCCATTAAACTTGAAGCACAGAAATGCATAGAAAGGTACCAGCCAAAAATGGTCACAACAGTCAGGTGATCACGTTATCTATATGGAGGCAAAAGCAAGTTCTGCTGTTTAAGTGTCTAGCATTTGATATTGAATCATTATTTATTTCTTCTATATCTGTTACTGTTGTTAATGCTACAATAGTTTCAAGTCTGGTCCCAAATCAGGAGAGCTTCCAAATAAGGGTCCACAGGGTAGCTTTTTGGACAGGTATGCAAATTTGTATATTTTCTAGGGGTGTATGTGGCACATGTAAGTTTTGTGCAGGATTTTAAACAAAAAAAACAAAAAAAAATCACATAGAAGAAAAAATGGACTGGTCTTGTTTTACACTCAGGGACAACTTGTTCATAGATGTTGAAATTACCAGTGGATATTTATTACCAAGCATCTTGGTGTGTAAATAACTAAAAATTTGTACATGATAAGCTCACTTTTGCTTACGTATATGTAAATGTTGCATGCCAGAGTTTAGGACCTGGTAGTCTCAATGTGATCCATATTCTCATTATTCTTCCAGTTCAACCTTTTGTCTCCTTGTTCTTTTATGCTCATTGTGGGTAGCGTGCTGAACTTTGCTTTGCATAATACTTCACAGATTTCAATCAACTGATAAAACTCCACAGACACAAGAAAATCCCAAACAGGGTGGCATGTTTAAGGACATGTAGGTATATTATATTCCGACAGTGCAAACGTTTAAGTGCTTATTAGAATCCTATACAGTCTATTGAGTTGAGGTCTCTATGCTCATGTACTACTTTTCAGCTAGCTCTTGTACGTACATGTATGCATCCCATAATGTAGATCAAGATAATTGCAATTAAAATCAATTCCTGATAAGTATACAGTGTGATACAAAGATGTCTGTTTGTGTTTGCTTTGACATAACATTTCAGAATGTTTAGTTTTTTTTGATCAGACTTGTGTTACAATATAGCTGTTTACTTTTACATACATTTTATAAGGCTTATTTTAGTTTGACCAGACTTTCACGGTCCAGTATTTGTTTTCTTTTTGTTGGCTACTTTGTATCTTTTCTCTTGCCCCACACTCTTGTATTCTTTGACACACGTACATGGTCATACCTTTGTGTACTCAAGGTTCCAACCAGACCCTGCACCTCAGGGAAGTCAAGAAGCTGGTGACATGTTTAGCAGGTGGGTCACCATGTAGCAATGTTAAAGATGTTATACCTGACTTCTATGCGTTATAGTCACCAGTACATATCTAAAAAAAATACTACACCTTCAAACTTGAGCCACACTGATATAGCAGTATGACCATTTAACCTGACACACCTCAAGGCTATTGATGAGTCAGGTTTTACTGTACTGTGATTTTTATTCAATTTTGCAAATGATCAGGTAATAAAAAAGTGTTGACTGCCTTTCTGTCATTGTTAAGACTAGTTTATGACCTTTAAAACTGTTCTGAAGAACTGCTTATCTGTTCTTTCATCATGTGTATGGCTTTTGCTTATTCGACTCATTTTTATTATTATTATTATTATTATTATTATTATCATTATTATTATTATTATTATTATTATTATTATTATTATTATTATTATTATTATTATTATTATTATTATTATTATTACTATTACTATTATTATTATTATTATTTTGTTCATGTTATCTGCATAACCAAAGTTTAGTAACTACCAAAAAAAGGTCTTGCGTTTGATTTCTTATTCTATACATTTGTTTCCTTTGTTATTTCTGTTTCCTCTGGCCTGATGGTCTCAAGATCCCAGCCAGGTATTGGTAGCTCTTCTAATATTGATGGCCAGATGCTGCCTAATATTAAAGTCACCAGCCCCACTGGTCTGGCTAAAGAATTGCCAGGGCTGGGTGGACATCCACAGGTCGGTGGCCCAAACCAGGGGCTTAATGGGCAACCACAGGTGGGGGTACCCTCCCCAGGGCTGGATAGACATCTGCAGGGTACACCCACAGATAGGTATGTCTGTACCTGTTCTGTTCATGGCCAAGAGGTTTCTGTCACAGAAATGTCAATTTAAAAAAAAAAATGCTGAATGCATATATGTGTTTTAGCTTAAACGTAACAAGTTCATCTGGTCAGCAAGTTGATTCAGAAGTGGTTGTTGATTAGTTTAAGTGTGTAGTTCATGCATAATACCAGGTGAATACATTTCTCCTTTACTGGCAACAGGTATACATGTTGTAGATTTGAGGTATGTATGTCAATTCAGATTAATCCATTATGGACATTATATGTACAACTCTCTCTTACACACTTCAATCCACATTTATGGACTGTTTAGTTGCTAGGCTATCTACCGTAAGGACAGCAAAATATACTAAAGGTGCTTCTGAACCAGTTGGGAAAAAATGGTGCATTAACGCTCCCAATAACTCACATTTTATAATGATGAAAATATGTTATCCATCAAACATCAGTTACCATGGTAACAGTATGCCTGTCATAATTCCTGCTCCCCTGTTACTATAAGTTCTCCAGGTGGTGTGAAAAGTGTTCAGTTTGGGGACATGTCTGAACCCACCACTCCAGATGGCAGGTAAGGGTACAGTGTAGATATTTGTCCATATTAGAAAGGGGCGGGTATTTGTACACAAAGATTTTGTGTCTAATGTATTCTCACTTGGTTTGCATTTGCCTTCTGGGATGGATCAGCTGTCGTACTATATCTGTTTTCAACAGTTTCCAAGAACACATGTTTGTCTTCCAAGTCAGTTCTATATTGGTTGTCACTGGGTTCTATAGTTAATATGCTGGCTGGGAAGTGTCACTGTGTTCTACAGTTAGTATGCTGGCTGGGATATGTCACTGGGTTCTATGGTTAGTATGCTGGCTGGGATATTTCACTGGGTTCTACAGTTAGTATGCTGGCTGGGATATGTCACTGGGTTCTATGGTTAGTATGCTGGCTGGGATATGTCACTGGGTTCTACAGTTAGTATGCTGGCTGGGATATGTCACTGGGTTCTATGGTTAGTATGCTGGCTGGATATGTCACTGGGTTCTATGGTTAGTATGCTGGCTGGGATATGTCACTGGGTTCTACAGTTAGTATGCTGGCTGGGATATGTCACTGGGTTCTATAGTTAGTATGTTGGCTGGGATAAAGTTGCTATAAGTTGTGCTGCTAGCCATTATTACAGAAAAATCAAGCTTACATATTAGTTTTGATGTCACAAAACACACGCTTTGTTGCAACCTCAGCTTGACAGAAGAGTTGGGACAAATATCACATTTCCACAGAATCATCCATCAGTGATGAAACATGAGAGTTTTGTGCACAATGCAGTGTTTTCACGTGCTTATGAATAAACAGTATTGGCACCATACACATACATTCATGCTTTATTTAAATACATGTACAACTTGTGTCCATTTATTGTTCTCTTATTCTTTGCAAGAAAATTAACATTTCTGTTTCTCTTATTTTATGATGCAAAGCATTCATGCTTCAAGATTGGAGAGAAATAAAAAAAAAATATTGTATTGTTGTAATTTTCTGTTACCTGAATATTTGTTGTGTATGATTTATTCAGTCTCAGAATATAGGATATTTTGTGCACACAAAACTTGTAACTCTCTCCAGTAAAAATCGTTCACTCGGTTGCAGAGTTCATCCTGTACATTATGTACAAGTGCAGTAGGTTTGTGCTTTTCTGTCTGAAGTTGTATTTGCTTTCATTACCAATTTACCGGTATACGTAATTTTGTCAGTGCCTCTGGCTACCTGTAGGCTTTGTTTCCAGGCTTTCTGTCCTATTATAAACAGTGCAATACATGAGTACTTAAAAGGAAACAAATGTATTTCAGGCATATGCAGTTTTTTGCCTGTATTGACAGACTGAGTGCCACTACATGTTCATGAGCTAACATCAGACATCCCAGTGCAGTCTATCAAATGCACATTGTTTTTAAAACCAATTGAAGAGAACTCATAAAAACCTATATTACTTTAATCTGCTTTAATTTTGCTGTACTCTTATTTTCACTAATTTTGTTGATGGCAGAAAACCATGAAAATAAAAAGTGTGAAATAGTAATTTTTATAGTTTCTATCCAAAACAGGGAAATTAAAACTACAGTGAAATGTCAAAAATACAAAAACCATGAAAATTTATACACACGAAAATAAAGCAATTTACAGTATGTCAAATCTTCACTGGGAGGCATGTAACATTCCCTATGGATCCCTTTCAAGCTCACTGCATTTGGCAGGTGTCTCACACTTCTTGGTCTTTTTCTTTGACTTACTGACAGAAGTGTGGCCTACCTGTATTTTGAACAATAATATTGAAGATTCCCATGAAAAATTTTTTCTTTCTCTGTAAATGTTTTTGTTATCTTTAAAATCTTCCTCCTTGGCAGCAAACAGTTTCTCTGTATGTTCTTGTCAAAAGATGTTGGCAGGTGTGCATGTAAATTAAGAAAATTAAAACAAAACAAAAAAATATGTTTTCTGGTCTTTCTGTGCAGGAGCCAAGCATCTGTCAGTCTTTAATGAACTTTTCTCTTATGTCTCTTGACCTTTGAAATTATCTCAGACCCACCACACGTGATAGACCACTGAGTGCTCATCGTACCCAACCTAGTAGTACCAAGAGAACCTCTCCTAGAAAAGTCTTGACTCCCAGACCTCTCAGCACTATAAAGTATGAGTTTCTCAAGTCAGAAAATGGAGACTTGAGGTAGGTACACGTGGCTTTATAGATACATCAAACAACTTTTGAACACGAGTAGATGAGTGTGCTATCGGTGCAACACAAGTACATGCAGCACAAAATGTGAACATGGATTGATTGATGTTTGTGAAAAGCTTTAAAGAGAGCTTCAGGTACAAGTTTGGTGAAATGAAGGTGTTCGAAGACCCAAGTTATCAAGGCATTTATTTTTCGTGGGTACAAACTGAATGCATTGTCTTTTGCTCTTAACTCCACATGAGTAGGAAGAGTATACATAGTTAGAATTGTCTGGTTTTTTTTGTTTTTTTTTTTTGTTTTGTTTTTTTTTTTTTTTGAGTTGGTGACAAGATCACAACAAATTTGCAGTAGTTGCGGACTGAATACACCCAGGATATTGAAAAGACATAGACAAAGAGTGACATGGATACAGTGGTACATGTACCATCCATTTCTGGCATAATTTTACCTGTATTTAAGTCAACCTGCAAGATGAGATGACATTTTTTTCTGTCAGTAGGGACAGTGTTATATGTCATGTACATGTACTACAGTAGATATATTTTAATTTTTTTGTATTCCTTGTTCAGGAGAAAAGTTCTGATAGGGTGCTGAAAGCATTAATATGTTGTACCCAACAATGTGGATATCAGAAACATCCCATATATATATATATATATATATACAGTGAAACCTGTTTTGAGAGACCGCCCTTAGGGCAGGCCAAAAAGTGGTCACATAAGGCAGGTGGTCTCTCAATAGAGGTGCAGTAACATGGGAAAGATAGCAAAAGGGACTTTGAAAATATGGTCTTAAAAGGCAGGTGGTCTTTTACAGTGGTCTCTCAAAACAGGTTCCATTGTATTTTTTATTAATCTGTCACTGGGAAATAGCTTTGTTTTAATGTTAGAAATCATTGTATTCACAAAGTAGTTTTGAAAGTTTAAATTTGTGGTGGCATATCAGGCATTATCAAGACTCATAGTTGAAGATATGGGCAGTTTTCCATTGCTCTCCATAGTTTGCTTTTATTAAGTTAACAAAATAAAACTGTTCAAATTTCTAGCACACTTTTTGATGTGTGCTGTAGAATATTTAGTGCAAAATACCTGTAATTTTTGTTCCAATCTAATCAGAGCTAGACCAATCTATTGTTTTGTTGCCCCCAAAGCAAACATTTTGGTCTTTTAAAAATTATTTGATATTATGCTCAAACTGCAAGGGAGCCTCAACCTGGGAGAGGTTGAAATAAGTGGAGTAAGTGCACTCATCTATATGTTGAAATAAGAGGAGTGAGTGCACTCATTTATCGGTAGACCTGATCAGATGTTGTACCAATGTGTGAAATGGCGAGAACATTTATCAAATGTTTCCAGTGGGAGTGATGGTAAAAACTGCAAAAATTAAAAATGAAAATTGATAAAAAATAAAATATGTATGCATGCATGCAAACATATGCAATGTGGCAAATGATGTGTGAAAACAGGGACAACACAACTGTTGATTGACCGCATGTGGTGGAAGTATGTTGCTGGGCAAGTGTACTGTGAGTGTACTTATTTTCATTATTTTTTGCATTCCAGGCATTTTTGATTGGAGTTTTAACTTTACCGTTTTCAATGTAGTTTCTGTTAAACCTATGTTAAAACACCTTTTCATTGAGTTTATTGTTTCATGGTTCCAGCAAAATAAGTGAAATTAATCTAATTTACAGTGTTCTATTCTGAGTTGCTTAAATGTGCAGTGGAATGGGTTATGAAAGAGAGCTGGTCTTTGACAGGTTTTTTGTTGTGTCATTTGGTGATGTATGCAGGTGAGATAATTGACACTTCCTAAGCTTGTATGATTTGATTTTCAGCTATTTGCAGAAAGAAGTATGTGTATGGGAAGAATTCTTAATTTTTCATGTCATCATGCCAATTAAATAGGAAAGATTTTACAGTGTGCACACTTGCTGTACTTTATCCATATTTGATATGATTATTGTTCATATACACATGTACGTGTATAGCCATGTTTATTGGAATAATGAAATTATACATGCAGTTATATATATATATATATATATATATATATATATATATATATATATATATATATATGTATATATATATATATATATATATATATATATATATATACACATATTTACATTAAGCTTGTGGTTTCTGATTGCCAATCCCTGGATTATAAATTTTCTTATTACATCTAATGACAGAGTAGTTCGCAGGACAGCAGGAGGTGGCGCTGCTGACCAGGAGGAGGCGTAAGTGACCACCTTCCGTGTGGCCAATTAGTACTTACACAGTCAACTGACCAGAATATCTCTCTCAATGCATCCCCTCTTGATCATGTATATTGATATCAATAAAAATTACCTCAAAGCATAAAGTACATTGTGTGGAGCTATTGTCAAATGAAGAGTGGCATTATTCTGGTTATAGATAAATGACTACATCTCCGTGCAATACATGATCAAGGAGGGCTTGACGAAGGATGTTTACTTTATGAAATGAACTGGCATCTTGTCCAACCATTGATGCATCACATTAATTAGTTTACAGCTCCAGATTTTGCCCATGATAAACTTACCGTTTATTCCAACATGAAGATAGATAAAGTTCAACATGTTTACCACATTGAAAATTATAAAACATTTGCACTTAAAAAGATTTATTGCAGTTTGTCATAGTTTTAATGCACAGTCATGGCATAAAAAGCACGACAAAGTGAATGTACATTTGGTCTTTTTTGATACAAGTCATTTTAGATGTGACTTCCCCAGTCAGGTGGACAAAATTGTGCTGGCCATTTTGGATGCATTTTCCTTAAATCAACAAATTTGCTCATGAAATATGACACAGACCCTTACCATGAAGTGCCCAGGTATACTGGGTATACATTTTTTTTTTTTTTTGGATCAAATCTGATGTGCTTTCCCAACAGTAACAATATAATCAGAGTTTTAAGTACAGCAGGTGAATTAACCTATTCTCCTTTAACCAACCAAAAGTGGTTGGTAAGTGGTCAAATGTCATCTGCTCTTGATGTTTTCAGCCAATTTCAACAGAAAGGAAAAACAATTTGGCTTAGAATTATTGTAGGTGAGACCTCTCAACATAACATGACACAGGTCAACAGATTTCCTTTGCATTGGTTTATCACTAAGTGCTTAAGCTATGCAAAGGAAAGCTGTTGACTCAGTGTTAATTCAAGGGGGGAAGGGTTAAACAATGCCTTGTTTTGCTATCAAATGTTTTCCAGCATCCTATATGTGTATCATATGTCTGTTCATGCATTGCTGGGTTCAATATTTTTACAAGCAAAGGAAAACAGAGTTCTTCACCTTTACAAGTCCATTTCTGTCACAATTTTGGCAATATGACATGCAGTTACAGGAGTAGCAATGGGACCACACATACCCTGTGCAATTTTGTTACCAGCATTACTTGATTCCAAAGGCAATTCAGGGAAAGATGCATAGGGCCAAACTTTATCCAGTTCATTTTATAATGTACATACCTATAGTCAAATTGTAACAACTGCATATTGCTGTTTCTATGAGTGCATTTGCTGATTAACAGGTATTTTAGAGTTTGTGTGCCTTCTGTGATGTGTTTGTGCATCTAGAAAGTGCACCATAAGGAATTTAGGATGTCTGGGTGCTACCTCTCTTAGCAGTAGCTTAGGCACTTTCTGCATTATTACTAACACTTAACAATATCAGCTTATGTGAAAAATTCAGCTTGAAATATAATTATGTAGATGACATTGTGTAGTCATTATAAGGTATGGTACAACTGTATGTTTATAATGTAGCATACTTAGTACTTGTCTGCGAAGCAGGCCTTGTGCCTGCAGTGATACAAACATCAGAACATTAAAAAACAGGGTCTGCTTCCTAGGAAAACTTAATACAGAACATGTATGCATTCTTCCCACATGTGGTCTGTTGTGTGGAAGATGCATGCTGTTGTCATGTTGCATATACAGTCAGCTGTCTATGAGACACTTGTTATTATGAAATATTCAGGTTCTGTCAAAAAATGTGGAGACAAATTACCTAGTATCAATTTCATTCTTTATGACAGAATATTAAGTTCCGACTCCAACAATCTTTTCGCGGGAACACAGGTGCATTTTTACCTCAGCTGACTTGTCAGTCAGCTGAGGTTTTGTGAGGGTCCGTCGTCCGTCGTCCGTCCACAATTCACATTTTCGACTTCTTCTCAAAAACTGTCTGCCAGATCCACTTCAAACTTGGTGGAGATGTGCCTTGGGTGGGTCTCTACCAAGTTTGTTCAAGTGGTCACGGTCCAGTGATTTTTGGATTTTTAATTTTTTTTTTTTGTTCTTTTTTGGGTAAATCTTAAAAAATCTTCTTCTCCAAAACCGCTCACCCAATTGCTTTGATATCACACAGGAACACTCCCTTGGACTCCTAGTTCTTAATTTGTTCACCAGGTGGTGCTGCAATTTTTTCCTAATTTTTTATGAATTTTTGTGTGTTATAGCTATTTTCGACTTCTTCTCCAGAACCGTCCCTTAGATTAAGCTGAAACGTGGTGGATATGTTCCTTGTAGAAGGGTCAAACAAAGTTGTTCACTATGGGAGAATGCTGCGGATTCCAGATTTTTAACGATTTTTTCAATTCTGGTACTTGTCGGTCAATGCAGCTTTCCTATTGATTACTATGGAAGTCAATGGGCATTCTAATGCTAATTCACATTTTCAACTTTTCTCCAAAACCGTCATCCAGATTAACTTCAAACTTGGTGGCAATGTACCTTGGGTGAGTTTCTACCAATTTTGTTCAAATGTTTATGCTCCAGTGATTTTTGGATTTTTAATGAATTTTTTTGTTCTTTTTTTTGGACAAATCTTAAAAAATCTTCTTCTCCGAAACTGCTTACCCAATTGCTTTGATATCACACAGGAAGACACCTAAGGACTCCTTGTTAATTTGTTCACCAGGTGGCGCTGCAGTTTTTTTCTAATTTTTTATGAATTTTTGTGTGTTATAGCTTTTTTCGACTTCTCCAGAACCGTCACTCAGATTAAGCTTACACGTGGTGGATATGTTCCTTATGGAAGGGCCAAACAAAGTTGTTCACTATGTGGGATGCTGCGGATTCCTGATTTTTAATGTTTTTTTCAATTCGGCTCCTTTGGGGTAAATGCACCTTTCCTATTGATTACCGTGTAAGTCAATGGGCATTCTAATGCTAGTTTACATTTTCGACTTCTTCTCCAAAACCGTCATCCAGATTTACTTCAAACTTGGTGGCAATGTACCTTGGGTGAGTGTCTACCAGGTTTGTTCCAATGGAAATGTTCCAATGAATGTTGGATTTTTGTATGATTTTTTTTTTGTTTCAAAAATCTCTACAAAAGTTTTAATAGGAAAGTTTAACATGGGAATTTCTTGTAATGATCATAACTTTAATAATATTGACCAGATTTACTTCAAACTTGGTGGGGATGTGCCTTGGGTGGATCTCTACCAAGTGTGGTCAAATGGTCACGCTCTATTGATTTTTTTTATTTTTTATGAATTTTTTTGTTCTTTTTGGGGGCAAACCTTCAAAATTCTTCTCCTCTGAAACCGCTCACCCAGTTGCTTTGATATTGTACATAGACACTCCCGGGGACACCTAGTTCCCAATTTGTTCACCAGGTGGTGCTGCAACTTTTTTATAAATTTTTTGTAAGGTTTTGCTATTTTTCACTTGTTCTCAGAACCGTCACTCAGATTAAGCTGAAATATGATGGATATGTTGTTGTGGAAGGGTCAAACAGTTGTTTACTAGGTGGCACTGCTTTGGATTCCTGATTTTTAAGGATTTTCAATTCGGGTACTTATCGTTCAATGCAGCTTTCCTATTGATGACTATGTAAGTCAATGGGCAATCTAATGCTAATTCACAGGACAACTGACATGAAATTTACTGTTTACTTGATAACTTGAGATCTGTTTTGAGTTAGCTACAGATGTTAATTATTCTGTATGAAGGTCATGCTGAGACAGTACATGAATGACCTTGACGTCGTTTGTGGGGTCACAGTGCAACATACATGAATTTTACTCTTCATTATAACTTGAGAACTACTTGAACTTTGATGTTGCACATGTAAGTGTTCTTCTATAAAGGTCAGACTTACTCAGAACATGGTGTCCTTGATCCTTTCCCAAGTTCATAGAGCTGCAAGTGTGATGAATGTCAAGATCAGCTGAGGCACGGGCTGTTCACACAGCCCTCTTGTTCTTGTATGCGTTACAGTGACAAAATCTTGAGGTGTCAGGTTCTGGCAAAAAACGTGGAGACAAGTTACCTAGTATTAATTTCATTCTTTATGACAGAATATTAAGTTCCGACCCCAACAATCTTTTTGAGGGAACACAGGTGCATTTTTCTTGTATATGTTACAGTGACAAAGCTAGAGGTGACTTGCCAATCAGACATGAAGTAGTTAACATTCCCATCTCGTAGCATAACCATGTGTGCACATAAGGCCATTTCCAAATGCTTTTATCAGATTTGTCTCCATTTGTACATATTATGGCAACAAAAAAATGCCTAGCACCAACATGGTCATTATTTGTATAATGTAAATTGAAGCAGATCTTTTCCTGAAGTTTGGGCACAGAGAATGCTACATGTGCACATAATAGTACTAAAAATAATTGTAATTTCACTGTTGCTATTCCTTAAAATGTGACATAATATTTACATTTGTCTTAGTTATGGATAACCAACCAATAAAAATACAGGCACTCAGTTGTTGTGTAGTATTAGAGAATGTTGATTTTAAGCAGCACTCAACACATGATGTAGTACATTGACAGAATTGTTCAGTGTACTTAGTGGTAAGTATGTTGAGTTACAAGTTCTGGCACTTACTATATACATAACAGGTAATATAATGTAGAGTCAGGTACTAGTAGCTTTTACGAATGCTTGATCAATAATATCTACATGTAACAATTTTTGTATTGTTGGTCATGTATGTTAACATTATTAGTTTTTGGTGAATATGTACATGTAAACATATATATATATATATATATATATATATATATATATATATATATATATATATATATATATATGTATATATATGTATATATATATATGTTTATGTTATTTTTCATTATGGTTGAAACAAATCACATTATTTGAAAGTAATGTATCTTATCTAGGAGGAAAAATGGATATAGTTTACAGGTGTTTTATAATGTGTTCATTATTATTATTATTATTATTATTTTTTTTTTTTTTTTTTTTTTTTTGGTTATAAAATAATAGACCAGTTCTCTGATTTTAATGGCAACAAATAACATTAATGATCATGTGACTCAAATCTCAGGAAAAA
The DNA here is from genome assembly GCA_964020975.1 of Hermodice carunculata. Taxonomy (NCBI): domain Eukaryota; kingdom Metazoa; phylum Annelida; class Polychaeta; order Eunicida; family Amphinomidae; genus Hermodice; species Hermodice carunculata. Next base: position 35,269,558 of record OZ026613.1, on the reverse strand, counting down.
AGGACTTTATTTTCCAAATGAAAGTCTTTTTTTTTTTTATATGTTTTCAGCATAAAGCAACTTGTGCAGCATATTCTAACTCACATCAATATGTTCATTGAAAACAGGTGGCTGCAGTATTGTACTGGTGTATATGGATGTTTTAGTTTGCTAGCACGCGACAGTGTAATACTACAGCAATGATGCAATGTGGGCTTTGCTTTACACCTGTCCATTACATCTATATTACCTGCTTAACTTTTACTGTCGATCAAGTGTAAACCTCAGTTTGCCCTTTTCAGTGCGGAGATCGACCTTGCAGTAGAACGTAAGCACAGTAGAAAAAGGATGGAAGACTCCTACAATGAAATGATGGACACATACACAAAACAACAGAAGGCGCTGGCCAGCCGTCCCGGTTGGTCCAACATCAAAACTGCACATTCAGAACCACCAGGGGATCTGACCATCACACATATCAACCAAACCAAAGACCTCATGGTGAGGACACAGAACTTATGAGTATGGTTTGTAGTGATGTGGTCACAGTGTGCACTTGAGGAGTCTTCCCGTGTTTGCTCTTGCAATAAACATGGGAGATTAAAAATGTAAACAGCCCCATTGGTTTAACATAAGGTGATATGAATGTGAACTTCTGTAGCAAATATGATGCATAATTATTAAGTGGTGTAATCCCAACATTTTGGTTGTCATTTTGTAATACATGTATAGAAAATTTGAAGGCATCAAACAGTTTGAAAAGAAAAGACAAACAAACAAGCTTTATCTTTTTTTTTTTCCCCATGAGATACATTATTAAAATGTGGGCTGGAAAAGTGTTTGTCTGAAAAACACATAAATACTGTAAATTGTTTAATTTTTGTGTGTATACATTTTCACAGTTTTTGTATTTTTGACATTTCACTGTTTTGGACACAATTCCTGTTCAAACAATGTCAAAATTCTATTTCACTGTGCTTTTATTTTCACGGTTTTCTGCCATTAGAAAAGAGGCAAAAATATGAGCACAGCAAAATCAAAACAATTCAAAGTACCAAAGAATATTAAATTTCTCAGTAAAAATGCTTCATTACAATAAATGATATGGAGTTGATTTCCAGTTCATACATGCTTTGAGTTAAGCATTTTGATGACAAAATGCATGATGATATAATGTAAGGGTGAAATCAGGAGGTAAAGGGGTGAATGTCATTACAGGACATTGGGCACGGAACTTTGTTTTGTGACAAAAAATACGCATACTACACAGATTCCTGGTAATTTTTAAATATGACATAAATCTAAGCTGGATCTGTCAAAACAAACAAAGAGAATACCCTGTAATACAGCCTTTAGCTCAGATTTCAATATTTAACACTTGAAAAGCTAATAGCTTTTCAAGTTTTAAATATTGAAATATGAGCTAAAGGCTGTAATGCAGGGTATTGGGGAAATAATAAATGGTTCTGTATCTTCAGATTAAACAGGATTATGAAGAAATAAAAATAGTGGAGCATGAAAGTAGTAGCCTTGAGGGCCTAGCTACCTTGATTTCAAGCCAAACCAGTGTATGCTATTTTCTGTTATGTGTCATATGCAGCAAACTGTCTGTAGAGACCTTCAGCTGCTACAACATCAAATAACTGATTCCATTCAGGTGAAGTGCTATGTGAATACAGTGGTACCTGCTGTATGCAACCACTGCCGTGAGCAGCCGCACTGCTTTTTGTGGTCACTGGGCCCGGACGTAGGAGTCAATTTCTTTGTAAAATTTACCTGTGGTGACAGGTCACCTGCTGTATGTGGCCACTTTTCCTTGGCAGAAAGGGTGGCCACATACAGCAGATACCACTGTATATACACTCAGCGCATATTGCTCTTTATACCACCAATACAAATGAAAGATAGTTGTGAGCATTCTGGAGCGACCCAGTCAAATGCCAACCACTGGCGTGTAGGTTTTGATTTGTAAAAAGTTATTAGCAGTGGCAATTCATGCCTGGATGGGCAGTGTTACTATGGGGACTTTGTATCTCTGGTGGGGGGCTTTTGCTGTTGTGCAAAGAATGAATCCTCAGAGTATCACAGTAATAAATTCTGAGCACGAGGATGCATGACTAGACATGTTCAGTTTAATGTCTAGGGTGTTGTGTTGTGTTACAGAGTGACTAAGGACTGGCTTGTGATTTATTGTTCTCTCCCAGACACATTAAAGCAAATGTGTATACACATAAAATCAGTCTTTTTTTTTTTGTATTTGTTTATTGTACATACATGTACACTTATATGTTTTTGCATTTATCCAAGAAACACGGTATCGTCTTCCACGTGTAATAATGTAGACAAGTACCTCTCCAGCCTGCTTGTCATGACTTCCATTTGGTAGGAATATACCGCTCAATTGTCTTACTTTTCAAACTTTACAACCTAAACTCACCCATGCATGTAGGTGTTTTCAACAAGTTCACCCATACAAATCTTATTATTTTTTCTGTATTCTTCTTTGAATATAATTTGCCACTCAAATAAAATTTTACCAGTGGAGGCAAAAAAAAAAAGAAAGAAATCTCGTGACATAAATATTACTTCTAAAACTGATGTTGATATGTTGCCCCTGTATTTTAAACAGAGATCTTTTCTGCATGTTTGTGTGGGTTGTATTCATCAGTACATGGATTGTATACTCAGAAATTTCCACAAGGAATCAGCGTTCCCATTTTCGTTAGCTCCAAGGAGGTTCACTACTACACACTGGGAATGTACCAGTCCCTCCTCTTGGAAACCATCGCTAGGGTAGGCCCAACCAAAAGTTATCACATAAAGTGAGTGGTCTCTCAATGGAGGTCAAATAACATGGAAAAGATTGCACAAGGTACTCAATAAATGTGGTCCTGAGGGGTGTTTCTAAGAGGAGGGGCTGACTGAGTTGAATCAAGAATATTGAAGTTGAATCCAGCGATGCAAGATCTTATGTCAACATCCCAAAAGACACATCCACATGATAAAAAGGCCATGTTGACTGGACAGAATGAACTGAAGTTAAGGAGAACAACATGTTTTATTCAATACAAATACGTGTGTTGCAATGATCAAAGTCCATATGGACAAAGAAAAATTCAAACTATCTGCAAATATGAATGACTTCATGTTATTCATATTTTTATATTTTCTACTTGCACTTTTGCAGAGAACAAGTGGAATAGAAACAACATTTGCAGAATCTCAGAGTTCTGGGGAATGGCTGAAGAACCACAGCATTGAAACATTAAAACTTACACTGAAAGATCTTGTGGACAAGGGGAAAATTGGCAAGTAAGTGGAGGAAGATGGTTTATTTTGCTGGTTGGAGTGCTGTCATATTTATGTATGTGAAAGAATTTGTTAAAATCAGGTGTCTAAATTGTACATGTATTTATTTGAATCAACTTGGGGAAAAAAATTCACAGTCATGTAGTATGTATAAAATACCTGTGTTTTCATCCAATAGATGTCACTTTGTGTTAACTGATTGGTTTACATGATAAATGCAAGTTGAATAGGACAAACCTTTTTGCATTGTACTTCCACTTGATTTCATAAGGAGTTGCCATTGAATAAATATATCTCCTTATTAATTAGCCTGTCTTTTTTTCAGACCTGCTACAAACAAAGAAACAGGCAAAGTTCAACAGCACATTCAATTTGAAGCCACAGACATAAATGAATTTGAATACAAATTGAATTTGTAAGTATATTGTAAAGAATTTCTGTGAATGTCATTAATTCAGGATGTTAATACATATTCGACAAAACTTAACAAATGTGTGTGCCAAACTGAAGTTAAAGTTTATGTGGGAATAGTAGAAAACTTGATGATATAGGAAAAAGATCAGGTCAAACAAAAGTTGCAAGAAAATAGAAACATTTACCAGGGATATTCTGTAGCAGGTCCTTGGATCCCCAGATTGCTTCTCTCTGCTCTTAAAATCACAAAGTAAATTGATAAAGGTGAAAAGTTTATGAGTTTGTTATTTATTATAAAGCTCTTGATTTTTGTTTTCAATGAGTATAATTACAACTGTTAATATATATGAGGTGTTGTGTGCTTACAGAGCCATAGAAACCTACACAAAAAGAATAAAGTGGCTGTTACAGGGCAGTAAAAGGGTAAGTCATCAGTTCCTCAGTGTCAGTGTCAGTGTCAGTCTCAGTCTTAATGTCTGCAGGGTGGAGTACCTATGTAAATAAGTGGACAAGTTTTCACTTTGCAGTAGGCAACCAATTGGATGACATCTGATAAACCAATTGGTACCAGTGGTGAGATTAGATTTATTGCACAACTGATGATGCCCTGGGGAGCAACCAATTAGGCACTATCAGATAACTAATACCACTATGCAACCTGCAGGCCACATGGGAGATGTTTGTGCAGTACACAGACACCAGCTCAGCTACAGACAGAGGGTACAAAGCCATAAAAATTAGTTAACTTGCTGCATCAGTAACAGATAGACCACAGCACATGCGATCTTATGGTAAGGAGGGTATAGGAATAGGAATATGCAACAGGACTTTGCTTGCCTGTCCCTTGCAACTTTTAGAAAAATATAACTAGTACATTTTTAATCTTCACATGTCCCCCTTGTAAAATTACTTGTCATGGTTTTAAATTGATTGGGGTGAGGAGCATTCCAATCAGTGACAAGAGTATAGGTACATGTATGTGCCACTCTGGAAGCCCCCTTTTTCAGGAAAATTTCCCTGACAAAGATCTAGTATTTTTCCTAAAATTCCCTAAGTAGGGGAAGTGTTTCCCTCTCTGCATCAAACAATTTGGGCAAATATTGCTAAGGTCAATAGTTTCTTCTTTGAATGCTTTTCACATAAATTTTTTGGCCATATGTTTTTAAGGGTCCACCCCATGGGGGGGGGCTTTTTCTTTTCGGGTTGTCTGTCCATCGATCCAGATGTCGATCCGGATGTGCACATTGCTGCGATATTTACAAAATGCTTCAATGTATTTTGCTCAAATTTGGCAATATGTTTACCTTACCTGGCAAGATTAACTGAATAGATTTTGGTTTCACCATGACCTAATTTGAGGAAATGACAGACCCTTCAGTTAATGCTTGTGTTGAAGGTATGTCTAGTTTTTACAATCTTTTGCCTCTCCCAAAAGAGATTCCATGTTTCATGGAACATGTGATCATACAAGGATGCATATTTGTCTGACCAGTAACATGCTTGCCTTGCACCTCTATGACCTGGATTTGATTTCCCCGGGGTGTGGATGGGGTGGAGAGAGTCCCTGACCCTAGCTCTGACTATGCAGGGTGGTTTTCTTGGAGTCCTTCAGCTTCCTCCACCACACTAGAGGGCAGGACGTGTGCATCTACAGATGTGCCTTGGGCTCTTTGGAGAGTGACTTGACTTGTCACAACTTGACTTCTTTTACAGTCCATTAAAAAAATGGATCTATACAAATGTTCATGTCCTGAGTATATAGAAACAGCTTAAATGTTGTTGAGGAAAGTTCACTGATTTCCTTTTGTTTTTTGTTTTATTGGAAATTTGATATTTATTGTTTCAAATGAGCAGTGTTAGTTGTGTGTGCATATATAATCAAGTATTTCTAGTATGGTATTTTGTTACAAATGGTATCACTTGTTGGGGAAAAAAAATGCATTTTTTCCCAACAAGTGATAACATTGCTATTATCAGAAAGCCAGCCCAGTACATGTATTAGTGCAGCACATGTGAGAATAATGAAGATTTTCAATGAATCAGGATGGTCTCTGACATTTTGTGATGTGATAGGGTGCAGAATAAATGACATAGAATAGGACTTTTGACTAGGCACTTGATATAAAAACAGAAGGTAGATGTACTTGTCTCTTTTTGTTATTTCAAATGAAAACGATGTATGTTGCCTGCAGATATTTGGCTTGATGAAGGGCAGTCGTGTGGCTGTGCTGATTGATACATCAGATGCCAACTGTGGGTTTGGTCGACTCACCAGCTTCCAGGATGCTCTTACAGTAAGTCACTGTCAGATATCTTTGCCTGCCAATGTTTATTGTGTTTTCAGGTGTGTAGATGCCCTCTGATCAGTCATTGGTAAATGTTTTATCTACTCACACTTCGTCTTCTAAGATTCATAATACGAAATCATCCATGTGCGTATTTGAACTGCAAATGAGTAGGGGGAAAGATAAACATTAATCTTAAGAATCTTCTCATGCCTGTTTATCAATAGACATTCTTTCATTGTGCTTAGCTCTGCAGAAATGTGTGGATACTTGCAAAGCAGTTAAAAAAAAAAAAGAAGAAGATGTTTCCACATGGGTGCCTCCCAAGGTTGTATAATGTAACTACTTGTCACAAATTTGGAATGATTGATTTTGTAACTCACTTTGAGGAAAATTTGTTTGGACATTATATAGTATGAAATATCTCTATTGCCAAATGTCTAGTTTGTATTTCTATCACCAGGATTGCTCAGCATGATTTTGTAGTACCTAATGTTAAGTAGGACACATCTGGACAGGCCATGTTATTGTAACGTGTGAAGTGAACACAGAAAAACTTGTAGATATGTAGGATTTTATTTTTATCAGTTCTAAGTAGTTTCATGCTTTCAAAATGCCTGTGCACAACTACAAGATTCCAGGCTGCCATGCAGACACCAAAAAACTGAACATACTTTAATATGAAATACCCATGGATGCAAGGGTTTACTTTTACTAGTCCCCCTCAAGAAGGACAAGGGTGACCTACCAAGCAACAGGTATTGTGGTGTAACTGTGATTGGCCATACTTGCGATTGTCGTGCCAACCTGCGGGATGTTTTGAAATGGATTTCGTTAGCCTTCAGTTACCTGTGTCATCCTCGCCCCCCTCCCCAAACACACACAAATATACTCAAAAGGAGGGGAGGAATGCAAAGAATGTACATTAAGTGAAATAAAACACAGGCTGAAAACGATATTTATTTGTGTGTTTTGTAGCATCTGCTTGACGAACAGCTGTCTCAGAAGCACAGCCTCTATATGGTGTCGTTTGGCACAGAACCCACCAGTCTCTGGAGTAACCCCAGAGATGTCAACTGTAGAATGTAAGTATTGAAGCTAGCAATCAATTCTAGTATATCAGACTTCAGTGTTTGGCACCCTTTTACAGCATATTCTTCTTTGCTTTGCCAGTTAGCACACTTTGAGTATTTGCTGTGATGCATTTGTCATTGAAACTGATGTATATATATGTATATATACAGTGAAACCTGTGATTTCAGACCATACCATGAGAGATTTTTGCTGCACAAGACCTCTTTTGGATAGTTCTGAGTGAGGGCAGATCCAAGAGAATGGGGTGCCAAGCGTACTCCCACCCCTCACACTTAAAAGAGAGAAAGAATGTTAGGTCAGGCACCCAGGGTCAGGCAGCCAGATTATTAGTGACTCCCCATCATGCTTTGCATACTTTCCCACGAGTTCCAACTTCTGCTTTCCTATACACTGAGAAACTATCTTCAAATTTTCAGTGCAAAACAGAACAAAAAAACAAACAAAAAGAAGATAAAAAAAGTAAATAACATATGCTTCTTTTGGCCCAACTGCCCAATTAATATGCAGTGACAAAAATGTTGGTGGGGGCAAGGGGCATGGTCCTGAACCCTCTTAGCACGGCTTCACTGGCCTCGGCCACTCACACATGCCAACTGATTTTCATAAACCAGTCAAAAACTGAAAGGTTCAGTGTCCAATAGACATGAAATTAAAGTTACTATGTACAATTTCCAATGATTATTTTTTCAGGAATTATGCATTCGGTTTGTTATCCTCAACCTCAAATTTTACTTCAGTCTTGGTTCCTCCCCTCCCCCCCCCCCCCCCACCAAAAAAAAAAGTAAATTGCAGCGATTGTGGCGCCAAAGTGCACCATTTAAAATATACAATTTAATCACTTTCTATTGAGGACGTCCCCCTCCTCCCCACACCCCCACACCATCAGAATAAATTTATAAATCTGCCCCTAGTGACATAAATTTTGACATAATCTGTTGTAATTTTCAAGTACTGTTTTTGTGTGGTAGAACTCATGGTCATGGAAGGCAAGTTTCACTGTATGTGTAAGGGATGAAGTTAAACTTCTTTGATTTAAATACATGTACACATTTGTTCAATTGTATCATCTATATTGATTTGTTATCTGTATTTTCTGGTAAATAAGGTGCGTTTTTATTCATTGCATTATACATGTTATATGCCAGAAAAAGAAAATGTTTAGTTGCTCAGGTACCTTCCTCGTATGAAAGGTTTACTTTGTTATTATTTTAATTTTAAAATTTTGCGATGGAAAACACAATTTTAGCTATTTTTCTGTCCAAAGATATACTTATGGTTCAGATAAATCTGATTTATATGCGAAGAACAGTATGAACATGTATTTGGAGAAGAGGTTTCAACTTTTTGTATTTAAATAACCTTGCTTTTTTTATCAGAAATATAAACTTGCCTGAGAAACTAAACATTAAATTTTTTAATATGTAGCCACAAGGAAAACAAACAATTTTCACTGTTAATGTCCACCCCTTTTACTATTTCATTTTGGATCAACTCATTTACCAGAATTTTACATCTATGTGTGCAGAATGGAATAGTTCAATTCAGTTAAACAACAAAGGCGCCCACCATTAATTGATAAATTATCCAGATAGAGTATTGACAAAGACTGACTGAACTAATCCATTTTGCTAATAGATTCATATCTCCTGTACCTTATATTCTTGTGAGAAAAATTGATTTAATTTCTGTGGCTTGAAATGAAAATATCGTTAAACACCTACACTTCTGGGTGGACATACATGTAAGCAGTGGTAACCACATCTGTTGTGTGAATCGTCACTAACAAGTACATTAGAGATATGAGTCATATTCTCACACAGTTAAATTTAAAGCACATTTAACAAGTTTTGCTTGATTTGCATTTCACTTATTAAATTTTGATACAACACAGCATGGACGGAGAACTCAGCACGTAAGTATATTACCCCCAGGCTCCCTCGATCTGCACAATGCATGACTAGACCTGCACTATGCACCACAATGTTTTAGTTTCTAGTTGTTGCTCCATCCATTTTGCTATCACACCAACATGTGCCTGGTCAAATGGGTTTTCCTTTCCATTCTGATTCTCATGTCTGCAGAAAATTTATTCACTTTTTCTCATTTGATTCTTATGAAAAACAACACAGAAACAAGAGTTTTCAGCTCTTGAATATGACATTGTATGTGTAGCAATACCCAGTACTTCAAGCACAGTGTTTGTGTGTGTACAGTTCTGGGCTTGTTGTAGTACATGTATATTGATGTGAACATTTGAAATGAGGTATATATGTCACTACTCCATTGAAACAGTGGACCCTACAGTTGTAAATATTGTCCATGTCTTTTATATTCTTTAGTGAAATCATTTAGTTGGAGACCTCCATGATGGCCCGTAATGTGATTAACCAACCTCTATTGAAAAAGTTTCATCAACTGCAGTTAGAATATTTATGACAGTTTGGGCTTCTTGTCTGTTGATTCTTTGTTCTCATATGTACATGTAGAAATCATGAAACATTCTTTGGAGGTAATATCCTGATAATTATCTCTGATGTCATGTGTTAAGAATCAGGGCGCTCTTGGTGTCATGTTTAGCATGTACCAGATTCTTTCATATATTCTGTGCTTATTAATGACAGTGAAAGACATTATCAGTGACTATGATGTTGTTTATTTTGGTGATGTGAAAATGTGTTCCAATATTATAACTCCACTTAGCAGACTCAGGAACACTACGTTTAGTTACATAGATTTCCAGATAATTATGGAGACTGTTATTATGTTGCGTTATGCATAGAGGATTGATTTTGCATTTATCGTCTCCTTCACCTCAGAGGTTATGTTTTCAAAAATAAGTCGGACAATTAGATTACATATAATTCTTACTAGCTGTCTCGCATAACATGAGCATAATCCAGTATTTTGAGTATATGTCGATGTACATGCATCATGTCCAGTGTAAGAAAGTGATTTAAAATGGGAGTCTCATATAGAATTTGGGGGCTCAATTTGAAAAATTATGTTTATGGCCATTAGTAAGTAATTGGTAAGACAGAGACCCATGGAGTAAGTAGCTCAGGTGACTGGACTCCTTCGTAAATATGATATAAGACAGCTTAAAGTGATTGCTATTAAAGTAACCTGCATGCATTGGTTGAACCAACAGGCCCAAAATGGGACTCTTTAACTTAAAACTCCTAAGTGCTGGTATTCAAAGATTTCTAACATAACACCCACTTGCATGGAGAATGAGAGGATAGTCACACGTTTCTAATCCAAAATGAGCACAGAGTTACAGTAGACCATCTAATGAATTTACAATTCCCAAAACTAGTATTAGTACTAAGTAATGCACAGGTATATCCTAATATTAACACTTCTTAACAATCGTCTCTGCTGCACACATTGAGAAAATAAACAGAACAAACAAAAGAAAGAAAGTTTATTCTTTTGTTTATCATTTGCCAAATTCGTTATTTAATCTATTTTATGCGAATTATCACCATTTAATTCTAAACTAATTGCTTTGCATCACAATACTATTAGTGTCCATTGTGGAGATACATTAAAGGGAAAAGAAGGCAGACAATTGATATACTTGTTCTCTGTTCCATTCAATTTACACAGCTTCTACCTTAATAACGAACAAAAAAAAAAAAAAAAAAAAAGGAAAAAAGGTGTGTGTGGAGGGAGTAGAAAACTAGTATAATACATATAGTATTTTTTTTCTAGTTTGAGACACACAAATCAACTTCAGTTTCACCAAGGAGCCTGTGAGAGACTTTTGTAGGCTTCTTGGTTTCACATTTAGAACACTTTCCAGGCATGTGCTGCAAAAAACAACAGGATTTGACAAAAACAAATAAATGAAAAATAAATAATTAAAAAAAAAAAAAAGGAAGAAAAGTGAAGGTCTAACAGCAAAAGGAACAAGATGGAGTTTTGTTACTTTGTTTTGAAGAAAATGAATGATGGGTAACCAATAATTTGTGGAAAAAAAAAAAGAAATGCTGACATTGGAGATAAACAAATTGAAAGTACATGCCTTGTTTTGGCTTGCAGCATTGATGAGGCCAAACAATGGGTGGCTAATCTACAGCCAGCAGGAGGCTGCAACTTGCTGAAGGCGCTCAAGCAGGTCCACAAGATGAAAGACATCAACTCCATCTGTATCATTTTGGGAAGTGTGTAAGTGGATGTTTGTATACATCACATCATTTATTTATTAGAACCAGGGAGGATAGAGGGTCCCTCTACCCTCCTTGTTAGAACTCTGCAGAGTCCAATGCATTGTTAACTCATTCGAGACTAGTTCCATTTTTATTTATGTCAGTTTGCCTGAGAGTAAGACCAAGACCATTGAGGTAGTGATATAGAATGTGTTAATTGATAATGTGTATTTCTGTTATGTTTTATGTGGCAGCAGTTTGGGTATACATTGTACATGGACTTGAAAAGTGATGAAACATTAGAAATGTACCTGGCATCAGTTCTTTAATAATAATGTTGTCAGTGTGGACATCCTGTGTTTTGAACCTACTCAAAATCTAAGGAATTGTTGCTCAGAGAATGCTATAAATATAATATTTGAAGCACAAATAAAAATGCACATATGCATGCATTTTGGTCTGTGTCATTCTCACCACTTTGTGTTATATTTCTCTTTATTATTTTCTTTTTAGACCCGATCAAAGCTCAGACATACTGTGTGACTATGTAAAACAGCTGGGGATTGGGAGAAACATTATCATCAACACTGTGGCATATGACTGCAGTAACCACCTCACCAATGTGAGTATATGCTTTATGTGCAGATTATATTCCCTAATTGTCAAACTGTGTGTATCTAAGTTCATTCCCTCACCTGTGCATCCTGCAATATTGTGTATGCTTCTGAAGCCAGTTTTTGTGGCACACTGAGCAATTTTAGTCAATGCCTGACTGCTTGGTGAGTTTACATTTTAGGTTATTCATTATTGGAAGCATAATTATTATTTTTCAATGATGTTTTGATCAGAAATTATTTCTGACATAGCAGCGGTCGGGCACAAAGTCAGTACCACAAAAACTGCGATGCAGCGAAAAACTGGCCGAATGACGATATATATGTATGCACATTCTTAATACATTTTTTAAGGTTTTGTGTATTAAATTGTCTCCGGTACTTCAAATTGATTACTTATGTTGATATGTTCATATTCTTTCCTTCCTTATTACTGAATTTCCCAATTTTTTTTTTATTATTATTTATGCTCAGTGGATTCATACCATGACCCTGCAATTCAACCCCGTAATTTATGTAAATATTTATTTCTTTGTCCTGATGGGGTGTCCGAAATAACTGGGCCAACCCAGCATATGAGATTCCCGTGACTATGAGGTCCTGATGTTACACTTAAGTATAGAAGAGATTTGTTCATTGGTCGTGTTTAGTTCCAGTAATGCCAGACTGGAGGGGAAACTGATTGGACTAGTATTGCTTCCATGTTTTGCTGTCAGGTCCTTGCCTGGTATTTTTTACTTGGTTCTAAAACAGATTACAATGATCCAGTTGTGTAACATAAAAGTTGTAAAAAACATGTTCATGTACTTCAATTCAAACCAAATATTTCAAACCTCATCTTTGTATTCAGTGTACAGTTTTCAAGTTAACTAAAACCGAAAACAAAAATTCATTGTCTTACCGTCAAGTAAATTATACAGTAGGTTTCTATTTGTGAGCGCTGTCTGATCTCTGAAAGGGGTATTGTTGGCTTGTTGTTGTGGTATGTAGATAGATAGATAGATAGATACAGTGGTCCCCCTCTTATAAGGCCCCTCTCACCAGAGATCACCCCTCTTAAAAGGCCAGCATTCTTGTGCAGAAAGTATAGTATTTCCATTATATTCTCCCCCTCAAGAGAGGCCACCCCTCTTATAAGGCCACTTTTTGGCTGCATTTGGGGTGGCCTTATAAGAGGGGGACCACTGTATATACATACATACATACATACATACATACATACATACATACATACATACATACATACATACATACATACATACATACATACATACATACATACATACATACATACATACATACACACATACATACATGTATAGTGGAGGCTGCTTTAAGGGACCTCCCATGGGAACAGAAAATTGGTCTCTTACAACAGGTGGCCCCTTAACACAGGGTCACTCGTAACACATACTGGTAAAATAGGACAAAGGACAGTCTATAAATAAATATAGATCACATTATATTACTGTATATTTGAAATGAAATTGAAATATGCTTTATTTATTAATCACAGTTTTTATGTGTGTACAAAAATAAAATTTGTCTTCAATTTGCCCATTGACAATCAAATGTTAGAAACACTCACAGTGCCACAACTTGTCTCCAGCATTAATATGCAATTTCCAAAACAGAATACTGGGTCCATAGCACAGGTTGAATGGCTTGCTGGGGACTGATTTAGGGGGGCTCTCAGTGCATCAAGCAGGTGGGCCCTTTAAGTAGGTAAAAATTCATCCAAATGTGCCAGGGAGAACTGGCATCAATTTGTTAAGAGAGCTGGGCCCCTAGAACAGGTGAGCGTATGGACAGGTTCAAGTGTGTGTGTGTGTGTGAGAGTGAGAGTGAGAGAGAGAGAAAGAGAGAGAGAGAGAGAGAGAGAGAGAGAGAGAGAGAGAGAGAGAGAGAGAGAGAGAGAGAGAGAGAGAGAGAGAGAGAGAGAGAGAGAGAGAGAGAGAGAGAGAGAGAGAGAGCATTGAAAATCAATATTCTGTTCTTATGTGTTGTAAAGTGTCTATTTTGTGATAAAGAGTAACATCTCTGTCATGTGTTTATCTTATTTGTCCCAAAAGCTGCTCTCCTCAAGTCACTTTGTGGCTGGCCAGAATATATCTTAGATAGAGCCATGAGCACTTTTCTGATTAATTATGGCTGATCTTCCAGGAGGAATCACAATATTGTTTTCCTTAAAATAAGTTGCTGCAAAAAATCATAATATGTTGTTTATTTCAGTTAAGAATATAAAGAAAGAAATGAAATCTGTATTGATATTTTCCCTCCTTTTTTTTTTATATATATATAAATGTATATTTGGTGTGTGATTCAGGACAACCTTGTGTGTGATAAGTTACACCTTTTCTTGTATGCAAGATTTATAAAAAAATTAGGAACAAAAAGTATATAGATGTAGCAGTATACTGGTCAGGAAGAGAGGGGGAGTGGGAATATCTCTCCCCACAGGGTAGAAAAAATTCAAAATAGGCTCAGTTTTATGCATTTCATCACTTTTAGTTCTCCTGTTTAGGTAGATGAATGGCCTTTGGTATATTGTTGGGAAATTGTGAAACTTAGCATTTTGTTGGCAAAACTGCATGTAAAATGCTGTATTTCATTTCGATTAAAGAGAAGATTTTTTTTTTTTGGGGGGGGGGGAGGGCAGGAAGGGAGTTATGTTAACATTTGTTACAAACTTGTCATGTAGGGGTAGTGGAAAAGGTGATGGTATATAATAGGTTTTACTCTGATACACTTAAAACAGCAGCAGAGCGATCTTGGTTGTGATCCTGAACCAAGTGAAGATCCCAACATCCTGCAGACCAAGGTGAAGCCATCATCTCAGGCCATAAGCGCTTCAGTCTAGCGCTGATGTCGCCGACACCTGCGTGATGTCACATTGACATTTGCCATAACTCCAGTTGCTTTAGTCAATTCATCATTATTGCCTTTTCAGCAGTAGTGATTTTAAATTTTTTTTGCATTCATACAAAACTCTTGTATGCCACCATATCCCCTGCTACCACAATGGCTGTTAAAGGGCTTGAACTAGGACGATTCTGTATGATATGACAATATTCAATAGACCACATCACTGAACGGGAATTAACTTAGACAATAAAAAAATAAATTTGCTTGCTTTCTTGCAATTTTTTTTATTTATTTAGCATATTTTGTACAAAGCAAGTTTTGTGATAAGTCAATGAACATCATTGAAAATGTCTAGAAACTTCTTGAACCTTTTGCACTATAAACAAAAGACACCATTTCATTTGGGACAATTTAGGCTGCCACATGGTGGCATGACATGGTCATAATATGCCTAATTCAAGCCCACAGAGTACAAATAACATGGTGAATGTTTAGGAGGGTATATACTCTCATTTCTCTGCATGTATTTTCTCCTTACAGAGAGCTGTTCCCCATATCAAATTTAGCACCTTCTCTGAGGTACAATGGTCTTTGGTGGCTTTATGTGTAAAGGGGCTCTCTTCTCATCTCAGAAATACCAGTGCTCATCATGTGGGGTTCTCATATTGTGTTGTAATTTAAAATACTAAGATTTGTGTGCAAAACATGCCAAATTATCCCTTGTGGACTCCTAGATACCCAACACTTTATGATTTTGGTTGAAAGACAACTTTTCTATCAAGTTTTGATGGGTACACATGTATTGAACAGTAGATTACCTGCAAAAATATCCTTATAACATTGCTTAAAAAAGTGGCAGAGGGATCTTCAATGATAGTGTATATACGACTGCCAACAAGAGATGACACATTAAGTATAATAGCCCATATGTATTTATATGGTCATATGGCATGTATAAGGCCTTCATGTGTCCATTTTCAGGGTGCCATAATTTCAAAATCTGGTTTATCTGGGTACCATGACACAAAAATAATATTAATGCAGCATTTATGAAAGAAGCTATTAATGAATTCAGTTTGTCCCCCCCCCCCCCCCCCCCAAAAAAAAAGCACTGAAAACAGTTGATGGCATATCTGGTTCATACTGAGATGGGAAGATTTGGTCTTACAATGTGCAAGCATGCTTTGATTTCAGCAGACACTGCCTTGAATTTGACTAGGATTTTGTAGCGGAATATATGATATTTGACACATTTTATTATCAGCTTGACTGGGATAGATGGATTTAATGTTTGATTAAGTGCATGCTTTGGATTTTTCACACACTTTGACTGTGGTTTAAAGGTTCACTGCATTGTTCTTAATTACATTTTATTGTGAAGGCTTGTGAAAACACAGATAACACGCCCAAAACACACTACGTGCTTGTCTTATGTACTTAATTTTGTTTTTGTTGTATTTGTTGAACTCCTGTTTACAAGTTACTTGTCATTTGAAGCATATTGGCATGTACATGTTAATTTGCTGTGGTTTAAATTATTAATTGTAGATTCAAGTTGTGTTTTTTATAACCCAAACTAGAAAATGAAAAAGTCACACAACAATAGACCCAATCTTTGTTGTCAAATTTTTGTATGGTTCTGCGGAAGTGGGTGGTGTGGGGTGGGAGTGGGGATTGAATGCAGGATGCTGTAATCAGTTTTTTGTAAATCAAAGAAAACCAGACAGCAATAATCATTGTTAAAATGCCATTTTTTTCCTTTGGTATCATGTGTGCTAGTGTAACCATTAAGTGTATGCCAGTGTTATGATAAAAAATGTAAATGTAAATGGGCAGGCAAACCCTAACAGATTCCAAACAACAAATGTTATACATGTACATCCTTTTGGATTGCTGCAGAGTTGTAACAGTACACATGTGTACATTTTGGCACAATAATGGTTACTTTTTGTGCAGAGGTTTTTGATATGTCAACCCTTGTTTTTTATTCATTATGTACATTGATTTAGTATTACGTGTACAAACAAAACTTTCAATCATTTAAAAATGGTAGACCTTTGTCCATATAGAATATATTGTTCAAATTGTGCATGTTTATTAACAACTAGCCAGGGAGAATCCCAGTATTCCTTTCATCTTCTTAGTTGATTTAAGGCATATACTTGGGGAAAAATTGTTTGGAAATAATGACAGATCATTGTCAAGTACATTTGAAATATTGTGTGCTGTTGTTTGCAGTTGTGCACCTGGCTTTTAAGGTTGACTTGAAAAAAAGTGGATTTTTGGATGTTTTGAGATTTTAAGGTTGATGTGAAATTGGATTTTGGATGCTTTAAAATTGATTTGAAAGTATAGACTTTTCATGGTTTCAGTGCTTATAATTTTAATGCTACCATTTTGATTTTGTGTGCCAAAGAAATAACTGCCATGTCATGTTGTGTCCACTCCATTTGTGGAGCAAAGAAAGAAACTCTCAATATTTCAATTTGACTTTCCTTTTTCTTTTTTTTTTTTTTTGAAATGCATTATTCGGTCATCACCTTCACATGTGCTGTATATTTTATGATTTGTTTCCTGTCCTTACACTCTTAATTACTAAGATACCCCACTCTGGTCTTCATTTAATAAGTTCTTTCCTGGTATCCCAGTCTTACACACTGCATATTAATTCTCAATCTTGTTTGATGCCAATTTAAAAGTTGTTTAATTTTGACATAGAAAGGGTCCACATTTCTCAGCAAGTTTAGGAGTCAAACTTAGAATTATAAATTCAGTTGTTTTGATATTTATGAATTAATATGTAACCATGGAATATGTCTTATTTTGTAGATCACACTTCGTAAATTAGCTGAGGAATCTGGGGGAAGATATCACTGCTACACTGCCACATGTGAGGTAATTAGATGATACAGTGGTAAAGAAAAATATAATCAGTTTGAAATAAATAAAGATGAGGATAATCAAATAAGTTTCAGGTCTTAGAATTATTATTGTACCTTCTGTTTGATTAAGAACAACTTTCATTGATTAGAATAAATATGTTAAGAAGTTTTATGTCCTGAACCAGCAAACATTGACCAATCCTATGGCCGAAACATTCTAGTTTGCCAATAACACAGGAAATCAAGATTTAGACCTGAAATTAATCAGAGAACAAGCCTGTTCCCCAACCAAACTTCATCAATGCAATGAACCAAATTTAAACTCTGGGAATAAAGTTACAGGTGCTGGTGTCATTTTATAATGACAACAACTAAGCACAATTATTGAATTAATGTGATTGTGTGATTGGCCAAGGTGAAGGGGCAAACCACCCCATGCTATTGTCATGGGTGCCTTGTTTTTTATCTGGTTGACACATGTTTAGGAAAAATAATATTCTCATGTTGTTTTTTTTAACAGGAGCAAATCTACACTGGCACAGACATTAGCCTGCTCTTGAAGGAAATCCAGAAGTCCCAGGATATTATCAACAAAATCAAAGACATGAGACAGGGTCTGTTGGGAACTGCCCTTGTCAGTGTGATGAATGAGGTAATGATAGGAGCATTTAGTTGACAGATAGATGCCACATAAAGAGAGAGATATATTTGTGCCGTATAAGCAACATACCATCTTTTGGGACCACACACAGATCAATTATCTGGTTGGGAGCAATTATTGATGTTATGTGTAACATATACATGTACTGTATTTTAGACCGTTCATTGGACAACCATTTGCGTAAAATTGCAAATTTTTTAATGGTGTTCTATACTTTATATTGTAAGTTATAATTACTATGTACATGCATATTTAAACTGTGACATCTGGATTATGATTAATCTTATGCATAGAATTAATTCTGTTTTTTTTTTATGTGCCTCACACTGAACATCAGTGCTACAAATAATATTCATTCCACTCTTCAGATCTCAACTGAGGTGGCCAAGCTACCACAATCCAGATTTTTGCCCCGTCCACCTGGTCATGAGGCACCTTTGAGGATAGAGATGCCCAAGTTCCATGCAGCAAGTAGTGCCAAGTGGCTATCTCAACATGGTCTGAAAGGTAATGACCCTTAGAAGTAGACATCAGCTAGCATTTAATCATGACTTTGCATGCATATGAGTTAATTGAAACTAATCAAGTTATGCTCAGTCAGTTTTAAGTGAAAAAATTATACATTTGTTGCCATTTTTACCAATGATTGGATGCATCATTATAGGGCAACAAGTCAGGAGACTGGATGATGCTGAGCCCAAATTTGTCCAAAAGAATTACACCTTTTACTGCCATTTTTACCAGTGATTGGATGCATGAATTGTAAGGCAAAAAATCAGGAGAGTGGATGTATAAAAACTTTAAAATATAACGCTAAATTTTTGGAAATTTGAGTCTGAATTTATATTCCACATTAGTTTTGTAACATATGCATACCGTAAATTACCTACTTACCGCACATGCTCTAATTAGTGCACACCCCCGTTATCTAAAGAAAAGCAGTCCCAAAAAAGTTTGCCAGTCATTCTCCAACCTACTGACAATGGAAGAAACTGTGAGTGTGAGTGCCTATAATGCTGCCATATCCTTTGCACTCCCAGTGAAACAGTAAGTGGCAGGGAATTCTGGTCCTAAACCAAGGCCACGGTTGACCCTTGGACCTGTCACACTAGTAGTAATTGTGAATTATTCTGGTTACGGAATTAACAATTCAAAGTTGTGTACATGTAGATTGAAACGAAAAATTCTCTGTTTCACCCAGCAAAAGGTCTGGACCTGTACCAAGTGTTGGCCCCTAACGCCTACTCTTTCAAGGAGGGGTTCATCCCTGTCATCAGGAAGACTGTCCAGTCACAAGTACATGAAGTAAGTTTAACAAATGTTGGGGAACTTTGTAATGGTGAATAAATCCGAAAATTGATTTGAAAATTAATTTTATGAGGGTTGGGGGCAGTCTGTAAAAATGCATAATCAAGAAAAAAAAGTTGTTGAAAACACTACAAAACTGATTTGCTGCACTGCAAATTAACAGTTTGTTTTTATATCATATTTGTTTTGTGTGTGTGTGTGTGTCTTTAGAAAGCCATGGCACAGTTCCAGTGGAAGGATGGCTCCATGAAGAATATCCATGTGGACATGACTCAGCTGTTTGAGTACCAGAAACAGCTGGGGGCCATTGTAAAGTTGTATGAGAAGAGGATTGACTGGCTGTCTTCAGCTAGCAGGAGGATATTTGGCACTGTGGCAGAGAAGAAGTGAGTGATCAGATTTTTTGGGGGGTGGTTTGCTTATTTTAACTTGTGAAATCTGGATTTGTTGAAAATATATACAGATCCATCTTCAGTTATTTGTGCAACATGTGATCATGTTTTAACTGCCAAACATTTTATTCAAACAAAATCAAAATGAGAGAGAGAGAGTGTGTCAACAGAAAAATGTTAGAGAAAAATTAATAGACTTTTTTTTTTAGGAACCCAGAGAGCAGCACTTGATGGTAAACTAGCTATTGCATAATTTTACTTATTTGCATAACAACAAATTCATTTGAAAGAGCCGAATAACCAGTTATTCGATCATGACTATATTTCTGTATCTTACAGTGTGGTCATCCTGCTAGATCTGTCTGTGTCCAATATCAACTATTTGGTCCACATTCAGCACTCAATCAGACTGATCCTGGAGCAACAACTGGCAAACAAAGATTACTTCAATATTATTGGGTAGGTGCACACCTTCTGGTATTTCAGACCAATGTGACTTTTTATTAATTTTTTTTCTTTATGATACATTTGCAAATAGATAATATATACAGTATTAATGTGTAGGTGAAATTACTTGAACATATTTTAAGATAACAAAATTCCAACAGGATTTAGTAAGCACAAATTTATTGTAATATTTTCTTCACAGGAAACTACATGATTATTTAAATGATTTCAGTTTATGTGGAGAACCAAAAAGATGGAAGCCTACGATGGTCAAACCCACACCTGAAAACCTGCAAGAAGCGTGGAGGTAAGACACTTGCTCTTGCATACAAAATATAAACTGTTATCAGAGGTAGAAATAAACTTTTCTTCATGCTATCCCTTGGCGCTGGTGCCCTCAAACTTGTACTAGCCCTTATTTGAATCTATTACCTGTATACTACAGGTCATACATCCGTGGCTAGATTTTGCTTCTGAATTTCTCCACTAAAACCAGTTCTTTAAAGTGGAATCTCAGTGTTTGTATAGTTTTATACAACCTGAATCCAGCTCAAAATAATAATATACTATGGGGAAAGAAAAGTTAACATACAAGAAAGAACTGAATAATGTGAAATCCATATAAAAAGTTGGAGTTAGTCTTACATTTGGTGTTGATTTGATTAATTAATTTATTATAAACTGTCAAGTGCTAATGTTACAGCATTGGAGTCAGCACAAGTAACAAGTCAAAGAACATGTTAGGTCACGGTAAATGTTGAAGACATTCTAAACTTCTCACAGCTCTGCATATCCTCAAGATAGTTGGTATTGCTAAGCATTATAGTACCTCTGTGGCATGCAAAATATGTTGGGTTGAATCACCTGCACAGTCACTTTTTCTGGAATCAAGATCGCACAAGTGAAGGAAGGTGTTATTGTTAAAGGAACCTTGGTTGATCATCATATGAAGTTTGGAGTATTTATGTCACTCATTTCTGGAGAAAGTTAAAACATGAACTTGAATGGCCATGTTAACAAAGCTGATGGCATAATCATCTCATTGATTTATTTGCTAAATCACATAGATTTTAATATGGTTCCACAAAGCATAAACTTGGTAAAAGTTTTAGCCTGATCATTCAATTTATTATTATTTTTTTCAATGGTCTTTTTATGGAATGCATCGGCATTTGCTTATCTTAAATTACAATTGTACAACTCCCAGGGTCATACTTTTTAAGTGTACATTTAACTTGGTGATACATTTATGTATAGTTCGTTTATTGTACTTTGTATTTCCACAATTCTCGGAATTCAATAAAGAATTTTTATGAATCACATTGCCCAAAATTACATTGTCCTAAGATATCATCAAACAGGTAAATGTATATTTGAGGAAATAAATCCTAACATGAAGTCTTTCCCTTTGGACATGTCTCATTCATTAAAACAGAATGGGACAACTGGACCCTGAAATAAACGTGCGAGCAAAGCTTGCCTTTGTAACTATTTGGGTGAGCAGTAAAAGATTGCTTCCCACCTGGATTCATCAGAAAAATGTACTAGGGCAATAGATAAATACTTACATGTAAGTGTCAGCTGATACTAGCCTTAAGCCTTTCGACACGCCCTGGATTGGTGAGCTGGCATTAATTTCAACCCCTAATTATGTATGACCATAGCTTAGATCTTGATAAATTTATGATTATTTTGTTCCTTGTCTTGCAAAGTTGTGCTGCAAAAGTGGCTTAGTTTCTCTTATGAGTGACAACTTTTACAAGAAAACACAGTTTTGGGTGACCCCTTTTTAATAATATATTTATTTTTATTTTATACTTTTCTTGTTTATTTCAGATGGGTTTTGGACCTACAGTGTGAGGGAAGTAGAAATTTCCTGTCTGGTCTGAAGGTGGCAATGGAAAATGAAGAAGAAAGGAAGCATAACATAGGTCTGTATACCATATCAAAAAGGACTATATGACATAGGTCTGTCTGACATATCAAAAAGGACTATATGCCATAGGCCTGTGACATATCAAAAAGAACTACATGTAAATGACATAGTTTTGTCTGACATATCAAAAAGAAGGAAAATATTATATGAATAGCCAGCATGTAAACCAATGACAATGACTATGCTCATTAATTAATGTTTATGGCATTAACTTGTTTTCCTTATTTCATATTGGCAAAACAAATTACTTATGTCTGTGTTGGTCACAGAAATTTAGATCAGTGTCCTTGTCGATTGGAGTGTTGCATGTAATCATAATTGCATAATAAAATAGTTTATTTCATATTAAGTGTGTCATTTAGCTTCTAAATGGAGTTGAATCACTTACAAATTCAATGTATATAATATAAGAACATAAAAATGTAAGGTTTTAATCCATTCTTACTTTACAAGAGCTTAATTTCCATTACTTTTGTGCTGATATTTATTTTTGCAATCTGTTGAACTTTTTGCAGAGGCTGAAGGTATCTATGTGTTCACTAGTGGTATACCAGACCAGTCGCAAGATGTTTGTTGCTCCTACATAGAGGAAGCCTCTGCTGGGAAGGACCTCAAAATTCATGTCATCCTCTTTAATGTGGACGACTATGATCAAGATGGACCCATCCCAGGTCGTTATGCAAACATCACGAAAACATCAGACTGTTTGCGAAACATTGCACACTGCAGTGGTGGGAGATTCCACTGGTTCAGAGAAACAGGTTAGTGAATGTATGATAAGTTGGTTAGTACATGTATGTTTACTTAAGTTTGCTTACAGGTATGGTCAGTGGTCAGATGTTTGTATCAGACGAATATTTCTGTGTAATTTACTACAACTGAATGGGAAAACCAACAAATAGGTATTGCTAATTTGTTTAGAATTTTAAAACCTGCAGTTCCTTTACATGAAAGTATTTAAGCTGGATGAGGCAGATTTTAGTTGCTTTTTGTAAACTAGATGTGTGATAATACTTGCATGTATTTGTAAATATTTAGTATTTAATTGAACATTAAAGATTGTTTACATCTTTTAATCAGTCATGTCATCAGTATGTCACTGGCCCAGGTGCTTTCAGTACCAGATGAGATGATTCATGTGGAAAAAAAAAAGATGGTAAAATGGGGGAGGGGAGGGGTTATTATATACAAATCTTCTGTTGAACCATCCTCATGAATGGCAAGACAGAGACCTCACGCTAAAAGTATTTATGTTATTGATATATATATATTTGAAGGTATCATAGAGAGTGATGATATAGCAGCTATAACCCATGAGATTGAGAAAGGTCTCAACTTTTCCAAGAAAAGTGCCATGTTGGTGGACTCTGTCAAGAAGAAGTACAATATCGTGAGTCTTTTATTCCATTCTCAATTGCATGTGTGTGACAAAATACATGTGATGTAAAATTATGCTGTAATACAATTATTTTTTTTGTTTTTGTAAAACACAATTTTATCAGATTAAAAGTCTGCCAAAGTGCCTTTATGACACTAAAGTATACATTGTACCACTATTGTACGTTAACTTTATGTAAATCAAGTGACTGAATAGAAAAATAATGTGAACAAATATTATGTAATTATGTATTATATTGTGTACTTTATATATTTGTAGGATTATGAGTACCTGAATAATATGAAGATGTTGCCACCCAGTCGAACTTCCCTAGCTCTGACTTCATCAGGCTTAAACAGCCCTAAAGCTCTGCCACCACCCAAACACACCACCCTCTCACACGCTAGGCTGGTAAGTATTACCAGCATACTACTATATGGAATACTTTGAAGGTTTTTTGTTTGTTTGTTTGTTTGTTTGTTTTTTTGCTGATCAATAACTGTAAAAGTATGCTTGCTGCAAGCATGTCATCCTACCCTCTGTTCAACAAAAAAGGTATCAGTCGCGGAATGGGAGGTACTGGAGAGCAAATATGATGTGGCCGTCATTCAATTCCAACATGACAGGTATGCTCCATGAACAATTCCGACATGTAAATTTCAAGCTGGTCACCTGTCAAAATAATCCATTGTTATATTCTCATGAAACACATAAACTGTCACAACTAGGGTATATTTTACAGTTTTTTTACACAAATAAAAGCATATCTTTGCTTTTCATCCGTAAAGACGTGCTGACCGAAAACTGCCTCCGCTCGCCGAAAATCACTGTTTTGCGCCTTGTAGAGTGTCATGATTTGTAACAAGCAGGAACACTGCATGTGACAGCTATCAGTACACTAACAAATTAGTAGGGCCACTGTGAAGTCGCATCCAGAAAATATTTATCAATGTTTCAGGATCTTCGAAGGTATATATCAAATTATGCTTAAGTGACCAAAAACTGCCTCCACTACCCTAGTGCCTTTTCATCAAGCCTGTTGGTGTGAATGAGCACAACTGGCTTGAAGGCTTGAACAGTGTGGCCAAGTGCAGCACCACAAGCTGCATGCTAAGATGTGGAAATGACTTTGAGTGCAATTATTAGCCCAGTAGGATTGAGTCATGAATGAAAATTGAGGTTTATTGGTCATTAAGCAAGCCACTTTTGCCCATGCAAATACCAGCTGCATGAATTTTTATGATCAGAAGGTACATTACATGTACATTTTTATGATCAGCAAAATACCTTTCATATGCTTGCTATCACTGTTATCTAAATTTATTAGATTTTTTTTGTTAGGAAGCTTCCCAATGTAGCTTTATGAGAACATGTTTGGTAGCTTATGGTCTTGTCTGCTCCTCATTTAAGAATGGAACTTTGTGTTCACAGCAGATGAATGGCAACAGAGATCAGGATGATAAACCAAGGGCACTGACCTGGAGACCCTCCAGTGCTACAAGCAGAGGATCCTCAGATGATGGATCAGGTAAAGATCAGTTCCCGCCTCTCCCCCCCCCCCCCCTCTCTTTTTACATGTACATCTGTCAGTCTGCTTCTAGTGCTCCCGGCCTGCTGGGTGTCCTCTCTTTCTCTCTCAGCCTCTCCCTCTCCCTCTGTCCCTTCCCCTATCAACAGAATTTGTGTTTGAATTTGATGAATTAACAGTTGTCACCCTAATTAAACACATATGTAAAAAAAGTAATCCATTGCAATTTTTATAACAATGGTTAAATGGTGCACACATCCAGTAACCCTATTACTAGTTGAGTTCCATATGGTGGTCATGGTGTCACAGATTCCTTATTTATCCTGCAGTAAGACGATCTCGTCCACAATCTGCTCATGATCCCATGCAACGGGTAAAGGGAAAGAGAGTACAGAGAAGCTACTTCTTCACTGAAGAGAAGGTGCAAGGGACCCCAGTTGGGGCTGTGTTCCAGAAATACCCACATTCCAAGTCTGTGCGTAAAGCTATCAAGATGGCACTGATCCCAGACAAGGAGGAACAGATCACAGCTAAAGATGTAAGTAGCTTCAAATACAGTGTTAAGTAGAGAAAATAATTATATTAATCTCAAAACTCATGATGCCTTTAGATGTACTTGACATGCATGCCATATCAGGATATGTAAACCATCCATTTAACTTGCAAATTTTGTCAAACTTATGCATATAGCTGCGATCTGTTGATGTTCTTTCGGAAAGAAGAGCTAAATTCATTCGGAAAATGTCATGCAAAGTTATGTCTGTGTTTATTTTTGCTGCAATATCCCTGATGATTTTTTTTTTTTTTTTTAAATTGTCAAGCTTTGGTGTTATGTGTCATATTTGGCTGAATAATAAGCAAGCAACTTATTCTTAAAATTTTTCAAGGCTGTTGTTTACAACCAAATATGTATGTTCCGTGTTGCAGTGGCTGAGACAATATAGCTTGTCACACCTGAAACTAGATCTTAACAAGCTGGTGTCAGGTCCAGAGTGCAAGGTTGGAACCAAACCTGTGCCAGTACTTAATAAAGTAGTGGAGGGCAGGTATGTTCTTGTGTGGAATTGTACAATAAATGGACATGAGCTGCAAAATTGAATTGAAGAATAGAAATGAGTTAGAACAGTTACTGTACATGACAAGTCTTTGACCAAAAATAAAAATATTTGCTTCAATGTCAATAAAAAGCCAAGTTTCCGTTGACAGTCCAAAAAATAAGACACAAGAGCAGGCGACTCTACACTCTGAATGGGGTAAACTTGACAAGTATATGATTACTGCACTAGTTTTTGTGTATGTAGGTACATGTATGTCTTTATAAATGGACATTTCAAAGATGTTTGAGTCTGCATGTGAAAATGGACAGTTTTTTATTCTCGTCATCAAAAGGAAAAGAAAATGAGAATGCATATTTCAGTTGTACTGTAACTCACCAGAAGTGCCTTCCATGTTTGTTCATCTAGGACATTCAACATCTTCCCCACTATCAACGTACAAGGCACACTGAAGTATTTGCAGCTACTGCCACATGAGCTGTCTGAGTATGAGGAAGTGACAACTAAGGTGTTGCGCAGGTACCTCAAGCGACTGCAGTGGCTACTGAGTGGTAAGGATATGAAACACCACTGTGCTGTTCAGTGGCTGTTTTTTTTTTTTTTTTGTTTTTTTTTATTTGTTGACAATTGCAAGTGGATGCAGGTCAGATTGTGTGCAACAGGTCTATGAACCTTCATGAAAATGTATGCCAATCTGATGAAATTCCATCAACACAAAATGTTGGAGAGTATCAATTTTATCCTTCCATGCATTGTCCATCTGTATCCGTTCGTCCATTAACCCTGATGATGTTACTGTGATATCTAAAAAAGTACTGATCACATCTTAACAAAATTTTGCCAGGGTTGTACCTTAGGATAGATTGCATCCCTTTCCTAATTAATTTATTTGATGGCCAGGAACAGTTTGTTGCCTGATTGATGTTAGTCTTGTTTCACAAAATTGGATTGATTTAATATCATGTTGGTCTGTAGTTTTGGCATTAGGTAGAATAAAATGTTTATAATGAATTGATCTGAAACAAGTCCTATTTATGTGTAGCAGATCATGTGCTTGTAAATCCAAGCATGTGATTTGACTAGAATGTGTTTTACATTCTTTTCACAACCATAACAATCAAATTTTAATATGCCTCTTGCTGGCAAGAATTAACTTCACCTGCCATATGGACTAAAGACTGGAAAAATAGCAGCTCTGTAGCAGTATGAAGTTAATTAAGGAAAAGAACTTGAGGATAGCTATTAGTACACCATTCTCTTTATGGGCAGGTGAGGTTCATTCTTTCCACGAATGCTAATTTTGTATGTGTATTTCTTATTAGTCCTATTAGGATCTGAAGCACATAAATCAGGTCAGATGTTATGTGCAGTCTCAACATTACAAGTGATGGCATGTATGAAAGCATAATATCTGACCTAGGATTGAGAAAGTATTTCTTTTTAATGTGACCATAATAGTAGACCATCTGATAATAAACAGTCAAGCCACAAATATATATAGTATTACCATTTTGGTTTCAAATTATAACGTGTGTACACTGTATTATGTATAGACGTACGTTCCTGTGTATATGTGCAAGTAAAATACAAGGTAAATTGTAATGTGAACTTTCCAATGCTCATGCAGGAAGCAGGCGGGTGTTTGGGACAGTAGTAGAGAAGAAGTGTGCCATTCTTGTGGACACCTCGGGCTCCATGGACCCACATATGGATGAAGTGAGGAAAGAGCTGGCCTCCCTCATCTGGGAACAGCTGTACAAGCACAAAGTCTCGTAAGTGACAGAAGGCGGCTTGTAACTTTTTTGGCATACAATATTTTTTAAAAATTCAGAATAAGGAAAGTGACAGCAGATGGGATTGCTTGTATTGCAGTTTTTGTTTCATTTTCATGTTTTCCATAGTTCCATCTATTCGTATGCAAATATTTTAAGTGTCAAGGCTGTAACAAAACTAAGTCATAATTCCCTTTGTACATGTACGTACTTAGCTACTTTTTTAATCAAAGAAAAACTGACCACATATAGCAGGTGATCTTTCAGCACAGGTAATTAATGAATAGAGATCTTTCAGCACAGGTAATTACTGAGTAGAGAAATATAATCCTGTATCATTAAATAGGTGGTCACAAAGAGAAAGACTAGTGATCTATCACTGCAGTGGACACATGCTGCATGTTCCAGAGTACAGTGGTACCTGCTGTATGTGGCCACCCCGACTGTCACAAAAAAAGTGGCCACATACAGCACAGCAGTTGACCTGTTGCTGCAGGTAAATCAACAAAAGAATGACCTGTAGCCAAGAAAAATGTGACCACAAAGAGCAGGTGACCTGTCACAGCAGTGGCTGCCTGCAGCAGGTACCACTGTAGTACATACCCCTGAAATTATACAAGGGCACTGTAGTAAGAAGTAAAGGACATAAGAATTAAGTTGATACACACATGTAAGAAAATTGTCATGACACATTGATTTTTATTTGCCACAGGTTCAATCTGATACAGTTCTCTAAGAAATGTGAGAGTTGGCAGCCCAGATTGGTGAGACCCACAGAGGAGAACTGCCATGATGCAGTCAAGTGGGTATCACACTTATATGCTAATGGAAATACATGTACACTGGATGCCCTAGAGGTAAAGTATTTCTTTCATGAAACTGAATGAATACCATAAGAAGATGTCTTTTGCAAAAACTTAACTGATTGAGACATTCAAGAAATGTTAAGCTACACCCTGCTATTACAAAGTTACCTCTTTCATCTTTACAGTCCTGGTGACCTACAAAAATAGGTTAAGGTCACTAATATTACATAACATACTAGCATTGGACATGACCTATATATCCTATAAGTTTGGCATGTCTAATTCAATAATTTTTCAAGATATGGAATTTTACATCTGTCATCACATTTTGGCTCATAATTTCTGTCAAGATATAGGTGGTGCCACTAGTATCACAAGGAACTCAGATTTTGACCTAGCTCCCCCATAGTTCCACTAAATTTCATGAACATCTATAAAACATTAAGGATGCTAGAGTGCTCACAAGATTTTCACATTTTGACCCACATATTATATGATACTGTAGGTGGCACCACCTATATCAAACTTGACGTTAGATTTTCATACATCTGGTAAATCCTGAAAGTTACATTGAGCTGTCTTGAAAATTGTGGACAGTACTGCACTCACAAGCAAAAGTTTACAGACGGACAGACCAACGAGTGATGGCATGAGCAATGCAACCTTTGGTCAGCAGAGCTAATAAAAACTGATACTTTTAAATGTTTGGAAACACATAACTTCAGTATTGCAATAGCATGGATATGTATGTGAAACAGGTGATTTTAATTGATCACTAAACCCAAGGATATATCTGAAATGTGTATTTTATTCGAAATTACAGTGCTTAGAAGGGTGGCTGAAAATTTATTTCTATTTCAAAATAAAAGCAAAATGAAATCATTTTTAGAGTTTCCGTGTTTGATCATTGCAAATTAAAGTTCTTTAAACACAGAAAAGTGGCATTTTATTTTGTGATTGCACATTCCATATAATGTTATAACAAAATGGCATGTCATGCAACTTCATTTTTCCGGACTGAAAAATAATTTTTGCTTTCTGTTTTTCTAGATGGCTTTCAAAGACCCAGAAGTTGAAGCCATCTATCTATTGACAGATGGTAAGCCAGACACGAGTACATCCCTGGTGCTCAGAGAAGTGGCCAATATGAACACAGACAGGAATGTAGTCATCCACACCATTTCCTTCAACTGTGAAGACAGGTGAATTATATAGTACTATCTGGGTTGGGCTAAGGCATGAATTCATCAAATAGCTGCATACTCATGATTAATTGAAATTAAATTGTCCCTTTCTCATGTAGAAGAAAAACAGGAAAAATCTGTCTATGAAGAATTACCTTAAACATTCACTTGGCCTTGAAATATCTCAAGAAACGCTACTTGTTTTCTGTTTGAGCTCAGTCACAGTTGCAGTTCCACAAAAGGATTTCTGAATGAGGATAGGAAATTGAAGAAAAAGTTACACAGACAGAAGATCAACATTTTGTGGCGATACTACATGTATATGAAAATTTTTTTTGGTTTTGATTTTTTTTTTAATTTCCCATATTTCAAGTGGCATGTTGACTATATTTATCATGTTATAATGTAAACAAAAAAAATGTGGTAAGAGGAAATTGTAACATCACACAAGACATCAGATGAATTTATTATCTTGCAGTACGGCAAATAATTTCCTGAAGATGCTGGCAGCTGAAACAGCAGGCAGGTTTCACCGATGCCATAGCGACTTTGATGCTGAACTTTTTGCACATAAACTATTAACAGAAGGATTTGAAGATTATGAGGTGAGTTTCACTTTTGTATTGCCTGTTAATTTACAGCATTATGTGATTTTTACTTTATATGTATTTTACTAAACTGTTGTCATGACAAAATATGACCCTTTCATGGTCTCTTTTATAGCATCCTGCTTTGCCGGAGTTTGAGGGTGATGATTTGAGAAGAATTGGACATGAAATTGCTGCAGCTCGCAGGTTTCTGTCCCAGTCCCAGTCATACAGGTCAGTGCAGTAACATTCAGCACAAATGTCATTAAAAAGAACCAAAAAAAAAAAAAACAAAACAAAAACAACTGTACTTATTGTTATGAAAATGAACAAACATTGATATATACATTGTATTGTATGCTATAATGTATGTTTTGTTTTTTTTTAGTTGTCTTGATAATGAAAATAGTTGTTTGTACTCGTGTATGAGAAAAAAGGATTGTCTGAGTAATTATACAATAAGGTCCACTGGGGGTGAGAAACATAAAGACTGGTTAGTTTAGCAGGCAAGGTAAATGACTAAATTAGTTTATACATGAGTGTTCTGTTATTGTTCTAACAGGGCAATGTATCCCAGTCAGAAGCCTGGAGATCCACCATCAGCCAGAGGTGCTGCCCCAGGGAAGAGTCCAGTGGTTGGACGACCAACACGACCAATGTCTGCCAAGTGTTAAATCGGTTTGTGTAACACACACACAACAGAACCCAAGAACATAACACACATGAATCTCTCCAGGACATGTACATCAAATTTTGTTAAGATTGCAAAGCAATTTATGAGGATAGATCATATGTACAATGTATCTGAATGAATCCTGCGTACAAAGACAGAAAGGATTACTGAGTGAAAAAAAAAAAAAAACAACAACAAACAAACAAACAAAAGCACAAGAAAAAAAAACATCTACTGGCATGTGACAAAAGGGCTCTGGGTTGCAGGCTATACACATATTTTTTCACTGGACATGCTTGCTTTGATTATAAAACAACATACAAGTGAAATTACAGTATACAGTGGTCCCTGTCTGGAGAGACTGCCCCTAGGACATGTCAAATTGTGGTCTCTCAAAACAGGTGGTCTTTCATTAGAGGTATAATAACATGAAAAAGATAGCACAGTGTTCTGAGAGAGCAGTCGTAAAAAGATATGCTGTCTCTCATTGGAGGGGTCTCTGAAGTCAGGGACCACTGTAGTACCATTTGGTCCAAGAGAACACCCTGTGGGAGCCAAAAGTGGTCTCATAAATGACAGGTCGTCTTTAATTATTGATAACTTCAACAAGTTAGTGGTGTCTAATGGTTTGGAAATGCTTGTCTTGTATAGCAGCTACTGTTATATCATGTGTATTCTTGTGTAAAGAGTCCATCGAGGTGCAAGCAACAGTTCAGTGCTGAACCTGAAAAATGGTATTTGAACACTTGGCAAGTTGCATATGCCCCATCTATAAAAATGAGCCTGCTGTAAATTATATGTTCTTTTTTTAATTTTGTTAAAAATAATACAGGTCATGTGTGTTTAGACAAATGAGAAATGTAGGAGGCCTTTCAATATGGCAAGTCACCTTTGTATATTTTGACAATGTCTAGTGTCTAAAAGTTGCACCAGGTTCAATGAGTATTTCTTTTTCCTTGCTTTAACTGCTACCTCAAGTGTCTGTCACAAACCTGTTGCAATGGCTTATAAAGCAGTCTGCGTTGCGTTTGTATATGCATGTTTATACAACTTAAGAATCGTGTAAATATATGTCCTTTGTCGGGCGTCAGAAAACTAAAAGGACATGGGAAGGTGGGAGAGAAGGCCCACTTCATTGATACTGCATCGAGGATTGGAGATTTGAAGAAAAATAGTGTCCGTATAAATGAGTGCATTCATTATCGTGTATCTTTACCCTGCACATTTATGCTCTCAAAAATACATGAAAAAGTATTTTAAAAAACAGCATTTTATGTTGACAGAGACATTGATCATGTAAACAGAAACATTGGTGTGAACTGTGGAAAAAGAGGTTTATATTTCTTGTAGCAAATTGTGTTAAAAATAGTTTTCAAATGCATATACTTTGTTGGTATTGTTGCCATATAAACATGTATGTAGTTGTACATAAATGTTAAAATTGATGAAGGTAGGTTTCTTCACATTTGCATGTTTTACCAACTGTGTTCCCTGCACTGAGGTTCCTGTCATAACTTTAACTCAGACTTTGTGTTATACAGCTGATTTTTTATTAAACTTTTCTCAAATGTGTTAAATTGTGCTACATGTTTAAGAAGAGAGTGAGTGAAGCACAAATTGTATCCACTTCATTTTCAATGTGTAGTGTCTAGGTGCTAGCTGAAATTATTCTAATTTTCAGTTGAAGGTCTGTGTGTGAAGACCTTCAGTTCCCTATAGGTCAATACCAGTTGTCAACTTGTATAGAGTACATAGAAAATTGTAAATCTTGGGATCTTGTGTGTGTGCAATATGATAAAACTAACCCTTCCACTCTTTGTTAGATGTGCATGACCATTTTTTTAATTCTTTCCTTTACTCGGTTGAATGGATCCAATATTATATTTTGCAGAATACAATATAGCATATTACTTTTTCCATTCAGTTTGAGGCCAACTGTGTGAATGCTGTACAATCATTTATGTTAATGGGGCTATGAAGTGTACAGGTAAACTTTTTTCATACATTATAATGTGATCCAATTTAGGAATCATGTCATGATGGGAGTGGTCCACAACAGACCCCCAAAAGGGCCAAGTTTTATGAGTAACACTTTTGAGTTTGCCATGCTCAGTCAGTTTTAACAATTACAGCAAAACTTCATAAAAGTGTAGTTCTTGCGTATGGCAATAAAATTCATGTCAAATAGTTTTCTAAAAGAAAAAAAAAATGAAAGTAAAAATGAAATGAAATCAAAATTAAATTGAAACAAATTAAACTAAAATAAATATAATGCCAAGAGCCCTACCTGGCTTGTAAATGGATCTTGCCCATATGCATATTTTCAGTGATCTATACATTGTTGGATGCAGTCAATGAATTTATTTTATGCACCTTTAATTTCCTTAGAGTTAGTCTGATTGCATCACAGAATAATCAGTATTGTGTGGGAACATAATTGAGCGTAACATTCTGCAGCACACAGTCAAACCTGCCATTGTGTCCACTGGTGGTGGTGGTGTGTGCGTTTGGGGGGGGGGGGTCGGGGAGGGAGGGAATGTCACAAAAAATAAGTCTCTATATCCATTTTCTTTTGAAAATGTCACATCATCACTCAAGGACCATTTTTGACCTCTTTTCCTTTGGATGGCCACTTAACCCAAGTCTGACTATTTCGTATTTGAATTATTGAAATTGGTATCAATTGACGTATTTATTGACATACATGTGCAAGGCCTTGAATAAACATACATGTACATTATATTTGTATACTATATTGAATACATATACCAGGTTATAGGACCAGATATAAATGTACGCTTGTGATAATTGAAGTGAAGTATGCGTCCTGTGTACATCATGTTCACTCGTTATAGTTTGACAAGTGATGTCCTGTTGGTCACATTAAAATAGCATCTTCTTAACAGTTTTATATTGTCCATCTTTCATACATGTGAAGTGTTGACCACCAACTTTAATTTGTTAAAATTCTGTGTCGATTGGGGACCAGAACAGACTTGTAAATTTGTAAGCACAGCTTATCAAGCATAATTTAATGAGTCTTCAAATAACTTCACCAGATAAGATTATTGGAGCTTAGCACAAAAGTCAGCTGAAATGGTTGATTACCTTGAACGGTCTCCTTGCAATGCATAATATGCAGCCAGAACTTGAGGATGGGAGTGTAGCCAAAGAAATACACCTTTTCCCTCTCAAGTTTTGCTAAATTAACTACATGTAGTATTAAGAACAGTGAGGTAATGGTAATTCCAAACTAACAGGACATGGCAAGATTGAGATTGCGTGTAATATATATATATATATATATATATTTTTTTTTTTTTCACTGCTGGCCGTTAATGGTTGATACTTTTATTATTCAGTGTAGGGAGTGTAAGACAATTGTGCTAGTTGTCTCTGTAAGAAGTGTATTTGCCATTCCATAGATGAAACATGTAATTCAACGAGGTATAAAGTGCAAAGCTGCCTGGTTTTACATTGGCATATCTATGGCAGTCAATTTGCTTGAAGTTGAAAGTAAGCATGTGTCCTCTCTCCAGCTGACTCTCCCTTTTTTTTTTTTCTTGATTTACCAAGTATAATGCACAAATTTGACTGCAAACTAACATTATTTGTTGAAAATACATGCACATTCTAACACATTGAATCCTCAAAAGGAAGAGGGATTTTATACAATTATTTGGATGTAGTATGCCTTCTTTCAAGTAAACGAAGGCAATATTTTGATAAAGCCAAAACTGATGAATTTCCTGGTGTAAACAACAGAATGACTGTGATATATTTTTCTTGGATTATATGTATGATCTTTTGTGTCATCAGCAATAAAAGCCTTGTGCTTCAAAGAAAATTGACTGATTGCATTTTTTTTCTTTCTTTGTGTGCATGCCTCATAGGTGTCAACCATCTAATGTTCTTCACTGCAAGGTCCAGGTAAACAGTATACATATATGAAGAGAAAAGAACTGGGTCATTTTCCTGAATATCATGTAATTTTAACAACTTTTTGTGCCTCCAAATGGAGAGTCTCCTGTCAAAAATTGGAACAGTTGACAGGTATGATGTCTCTTATAACAACAAGTTTGAAACTTTCCACAATATTTTTCAGACCAGAGGAAGATTGTTTTCAACTGGCACCACACATCATGCATAATAATGTTATCATCAGGGGTTTTATCGTCCGATCACTGCTTTCAGTTTCACATTTCTTTTAAGACTGGAGTCTTCTTGATATAAAATAGTTTTGTTCCAAAAAGTAACAATAGGACCTTCATTTGACTTTCAGTCCAAAGGGTCACTGGCTGTTGGTAATGGGGTGCACACTTTGGGGGTTAAAAGAACCCACTGCAGTACATTGAAGTCCACGAAACACATCAACTATAGGTCCTGATAACCAGTTATTCTTTTATTATTTTTTTTATTAAAGTGGACCCACTGCTTAATTCTCTTATTTTTTCACAAAAAAAACATCACAGAGATGCCACATGCCACATTTAACTTATTTTTTTGTTTTAATCTGTTCTGGTTCCGCTGCCCACCAGCAAATTTGCACACTCTGGGGAAACAAAAGATTAAAGAGTTGCAGACATTGTATATAAGAAGAGATGGCAGGCGTCCATTTGTTCCTGGTAGCTTACTTTCTTGAGATGAAAAAACAA
This sequence comes from Hermodice carunculata, assembly GCA_964020975.1. Taxonomy (NCBI): domain Eukaryota; kingdom Metazoa; phylum Annelida; class Polychaeta; order Eunicida; family Amphinomidae; genus Hermodice; species Hermodice carunculata. The sequence goes on along the minus strand of OZ026613.1, from coordinate 35,233,582 downwards.
CAAACAAACAAAAAAATTCCATGTTTCTAATTAATGCTTACCTATCCACCTGATTTGGTATGATCTCTCTGACATCCTATCCACTCCAACTTTTTTTCCCATCAGAAAACACTTCTGTCTATATTCCTCTGGACTGGAGGCTGATGGCGCCCTCTTGCCATTGACACAGGTGCCTATGATGTGGGGCTGGCAGGGTGGGATTTTATGTAGTGGCTAGGTAAGTATTACTAACAAATATGGAAATTAGAATAAATTTCTTAGATTTGTAGCATAATACAATGTACATAATTATCCACTACATTTGGTAGATATGCCAACTGAGTGGAAGAGGGAGATCATTTGGACTCCAGAATAGAGGAACTGTACCTCAAAGCACTCCACACAAACAACACATCCCTTAAAGGGAGGCAGTTTGTTGTGTTGATGTGAAGAATCAGTCCCAAAGGGAATACAAAATGTACCCAGAAGATTAAGAACCAAATCATGGCCTACACATTAAGGGTGTAATATGTTTTTGAGCGCAATAAATTGTCCCTTACCATAGGACATATCCCTCAAATAAAAACTGAAAAAAAGTATTGTGTAACCTTCACTGGCATGCTGAAATTATGTTGCTAAACACGACCTGTTTAAGAGTATCTTAGAAAAAGACAGCTGCCCTGACCTCGTGACCTCTTATCTGGTGTAACTGGTGGAGCTCCCAGATTGTGTAGGCCAACTTGATTGCTTTGGTAACACAGCTAGAGATACTGTTGGTGCAGGTTCCAAGAGAATCTGATGGAGTCAACGTCTTTTTCTTCAAAGGTAGAAATAATTGGTGTCTACCTTTCCTGATGGAATATGTTCTTTTCAAGTAGAACTTGAGCACTTTGACTGGACAAAGTGATCTGCCAGGATCCTGCCAAACCAAGTTAACAGACAAGACATTGATAGAAAAGCCCACAAAGGTCACTCAAGACCATGTTTTATTTATGAACAAAGGCTCAGTTTGAAAATATACTTCTGACCAGCCCAACCTAGAGTGGTCAAGGGTATAAATCTCACCCCTCCTAGCTCTGGAGGCCAACATGACCAAAAAGATCATCTTATAAAACAGATAATCTAAGCGAAGCAAGTCCATGTTCTTAAATTCAAAAACTGGCAAGTGTAGGCCTGTGATACCTCTGACAAATCCCCTTGACGGGATATGCTTCATCTTACAGGCCTATCAATGAAATAGCTTTTAATTAGGCAGGACAGTACCATGCTAAAATGACCTGGGGTCGGTGGTCTAAACCTGGGGCTTCTGATCCATTGGAGAAGGTCCTTGAAGCAGTTGATCAACTGTGGTGTCTGCAGCTTGTAAGGTAGCCACATGGGGCTGTGACTCCACTGGAACTCCACCTCTGGTCAGCTTGATAGTCTTTCTCCCAATTGCGGAGGGAATCCTTGGAGTCAGTGAGGATGTATTGTGATTCTTCCTTCTCAGCGACACCACAGACAGACTGTGGAGTGTCCCGCTGAGGCAGGATGTCCTTGGCTGATGAGAGAAACTGGATCAATGATTGTGCAACCTTGTGCAAGTCCATGCCTCAAACAGTCTGCGGGCAACTGTCAACAGGAAGGTAGTGAAGGGGCTTGAGAATGCTGATGAGGCAGTGAGGTAGATGGCACTGGGGAGTGTCTGGTGGACATGGCCAGAGAAGGAGCCCGAACACTAGGAACCAGGCAAGGTGGGGACTGGTCCAAAGGTGGACTTCTTGGCCTGCTGTGTATGGGCTCTCTAGCTGAGGGCCCACTGGAACCTGGTGATGACAGTGTCACCAACGAAGCTGAGGTGGGGTGTAAGACTGGGAAAATGACCTCCCCCACTTCTTCCTAGATCTATGCTTGCTGCAGTGCCAGTGCTCTCTCCTCCATACCTTCTCCCAGGCTTGGTCCTCCTTGGAGGAAGGTAGGACAGGAGCTGACTGCAAAGCCTGGTCCCTCTCTAGGTATGATGAGAATACCTTTGCTACTTTGTTTGGTATTATTAATAGGCTTTGAGTGATTAGGAATATTAAAAAAAAAAAAAAGACATATATCTTTTACATGGATTGTGAAACAGGCCAAGCCTATATTAATCCCTCCCCATGGCACAAATGTTGGCATACACTTTCTTACCTACTTGTTTTGATGGAGGAAACCAAAAGACTTGGAGAAAACCACCAAGCACAAAGTAGTAGGAGGTCTTTCCACTTGCTTCCCCGGCTGTGAATTGAACCTGGGACGCAGAGGAATATTAGGGTGTCAAGTAATGCTTAAATCTGAGGAAAAACAGTAAAAATCTCAAGATCGTGGCTGGGTCATGTGACCATGACGTACTTACATTTAGCAACAGAAATGCAAAGCACTAATTTCATGCTTCTCGTGGTAACAGTTTGAAAACACGCTGTCTTGTGTTTGTAACAGATAGTTACTGATCTTCCTAACATATTTTTTCAAGAATACACCACAAAATGAATAAACACCCATGGAGGATTAATATAGTTCTTCTGGGTGATAATAGGGATGATGACCCACTGAATAGTCAATTAATAAGCTGAAATGGTATAAATTGTTGCCAGGATGTCTCATTTCATATGTGTCTGCCACTTTCTTTGGTATTGTAAATGGGTTTTTGAGTGATTAATGATATTCAACAGTCAAGTAATGCTGAAATTTGCCGAAAAACAGCAAAAATACAAGATGGTGGTTGGGTCACATGACGTTAAGTGACCTTGGCCTATTTTTAGCAAACAAAAATCCAACCAAGTAAACCTAAACCCTTTATGTTGAAAGTTTGATACAAGACTCCTTGGTTGTGGGATAGCTTTCCGTAAGTAAAGTCATGTAATTTTCTGTTAAAATTGCTCATTTAATGAGGCAAAGAGGGCTTGCCCATTATAGAAATGTGGCAGTGAAATAGTTAATGCATTCCCAGCAATGACGGTAGTGCTGATGAGTATCTCACTTGCCATGGAATCTCCTTTGGCATGCTGTTTGTCAAAACCATCATTGGATGCCATGTTGCAGACAATGACGAAGAAAATGCATCACCAAACTGACTCATGGAAAAAAAAAATGAACGTGCAATAGAACTCAACAAAATATTTCCAAGTCTGCAAGTGCACTGGTCCACAAACTCTGACTTGATGTAGACTAGATGTGATAACAAACATGATGAAAACTGAAACCGCTCAGATGCTCTACAGAGAGAAAACTGATGTGATTGGTCAATACTGTAGGTCAAGTAATAGGCACCAAGGTCAATCACAAGAGGGTGCCACAAGCTTCCAGTCCAGAGGGACACACACACACACACACACACACACACACACACACACACACACACACGTACATGTATGTATATTTTCTGGCGGGCAAAAAAATGTTTGGAGTGGATACGATGTCACAGATATCATACTAAATGTACTAGATGGGTAATGTATTATGACACAAATAACAAAATTATTGCATTGTCATCTCCCTCATAAAGCTGACAGAGGCCCATCTGGGGAAACATTTGTGTGTAAAGTCAAAATATTCCATACAACCTATTTGACAAAATTGCAATATATGGACTGTATTGCTATATGCATGTGCAGTATCAATACTTACCAACACATGGTCCCAAAGTTGAACATCTCGTGGTTTTGTCAAATATTAACATATCCTCATAATTTTGAAAAATTTCAGTGCCTTTAGTCATGTTATATTTTGATAAGTTTTCATGCACTTCTGTTCAGCTATTTTGAGAAAACTTTAAAAAATAGCCTTATCACACAACAATTCATAAAGAATATAGGGGAAAATTGCAGCACCACCTTGTGGCTAAAATGTGAACAACTTGACGCCAGGTGACCCTGTATGCAAAATCAAAAGCAACTGTCCAGGTCATTCTTGAGAAGAAATTTTCAATTAAAAAATAAAAATTGCATCATCATCTCTTTCACCAACTTGACAGAGGATCACCCAGGGTTCAAGGATATGCAAAATAAAAATATTCCATGTAAGGGTTTTTGAGAAGTTCAAAATGTACAAGATTAAATGGACTGATAAACATGTACAATGAATTCAAACAGATTGTATAAGCAATGCTGACTGATAAGTCACTGATAAGTCAGCAAAAATGGGATAAAGAATATTTGTAAAACAGGCAATTATATTGGTGTGACTGACATAAAAATATAAAACAAATAAATCTTCTATCAAAACATGAGAACTTTTTATTTAAGGTTTATACAGTTTTTTTTCTTCTTCTTGCAATACATCTACATGTATTTCTATACCTACTTGTGTGGTCAGTCCCAACTCTTTCAACTCTGTCACTAGTAGGATGTGTTGGCACACAATTTTCAACAAAAGAGAAGTTAAACATTTTTTTTTTTTAAAGAATAAAAATCACATCCCAATTTTTAATTCTTTCCATGACAAAACCATGAATTTACAGACTACACTAGTTTGACCTGTAATCACTTTAACCATGGCAATATTTCATTCTTTTCTTAAAACTGGTTGTGTTGAAGGGTCAAAAATTAAAATTTTGTTTAACCCCATAGGCCCTTATCATTTTGTAAATGGTTTTGAAGCCAACCTTATGGCTCTCAGGGTCAGACAGTTCAGATGCCACTGCTGTTATGTTGCCTTCTGATGCTGTTGTATATGAGTTGTCAGCTGGTCACAGTACTTTGGAGTCCTATGTTTATGTCTAATGGCTTCTACTTCGTGCATCAACATTTCAGGCTTGATAGTGGCAGCTTTCTTCAGTGCTTCTGTAACAATCAATGCATGAGACAAACATCACTTAGACATCAGTAAAGTTTGCATTGTTATACGGCAGATATTACAGTCACTGTGGTCCCTGTTTGAAGCCCCATCTACCACAAGTCAACCTTCATTAAACACATCTGATTTTAGAAATAAAAAATCCCCATTTTTTAAATAGTAAATTACAGTAACTGTTTTAAATTATTCTGTCAAAAAAATGGGCCCAGTGATCTGCTGTCATAAAATAGATGAACTAAATTTCATGGGCTGGAACCTGCTTACGTACCATCTGAATAATGGGACCTGAAAAGCATCATCTAAAATTGTGATTCTGATTTCCTCCATAATCCTACAAAAATTTCACAAAGATCCACCAAAATTAAAGATGCTAGAAAGTATACAAGATTTTCACATTTTTACTCATATACATGTAGTATATTTAGGTGGTGCCACCACTATCAAACTCAACCTATATATGTATACACTTGACTGTTCTGAAAGTTATGCTGGCCTAAAATGAAAACTGCCAACAAGATTAACAAGTCACTTCTTTCAACTTTAAAGTACCAGTGACCTGGAATAAATAGGTTATGCGACCACTCATGTCTGTCCATCTGTAAACTTTTGCTGGTCAGTGCGATCCCATCCACACTTTTCAAGTTAGCCCAATATAACTTTCAGGACTTATAGGGTGTATGAAAATCTAGGTCCCTTTTGATATTGGTGGCGCTACCTACAATGTTATGCAATATACATATCAAAATATGAGAATCTTATGAACACTCTAGCATCTTAAATTTTGGGTAGATCTTCACAAAATTTGGTGGGATTGTGGGGGCGGTCAAAGTCTAAGTTGCTAATAATACTAGCGGTGCCACCTATAATTTGATGGAAATTGTGAGCCAAAATATGTGTTAAGATACAAAATTCCATATCTGGAAAAGTAATGGGATTAGACTTGCCAGATTTATAGGAGAGGCCATGTCCAATGCTAGAATGTCATGTAATATCAGTGACCTTGACCTATTTTTGTGAGGTCACGATGCCTGTAAAGTTGAAAGAGGTGATTTTGTAATGGCAGGGTGTAGCTTGGACATCATTGGCAAATAGCCTCCAGATGAAAATTACACTTGATTACATTGTACATAAAACTGTACTAGGTGAGGTCAAATGGCCAGTTTGAATATAGGGCTGATCTCCTGAATGCTCTGCACCCAACATTTTCTTTAGTTAGGCCCATATAATGTTTAAAAGTTATAAAATGCATGAAAATCTTTGTGGACATCAATGTTGGTGGTGCCACCTATATAGTATTATGTAACATACAGGTCAAAATGTGAAAATCTTGTGACCAGTCCAGCATCCTTAATTTTTTATGGATCTTCATGAAAATTAGTGGGATTGTAGAAGAGGTCAAAATCTTGGTTGCTTATAATACTAGTGGTGCCACCTATAACTTGACTTAAATTATGGGTTCAATGGCTTGAAAGGTACAAAATTCCATATCTCAAAAACTAATTGAATTAGATAAGCCAAATTTATAGAATACATCAATCATGTCCAATGTCAATATATTATGCAAGATCATTGACCTTGACCTATTTTTGTAAGGTCACCAGACCCAGGTGATTTTGTAATGGTAGGGTGTAGTTTGCACATTAGTGGCAAAAATAGTATTGTGCCTCTAGATCAAAATTGCACTTGAGTACATTGTATACAAAACTCTTTTTGGTCACCATGACCCAATGACTGTGTGACCTTGACCTTTTTTTCAGGTCATTAAGCATTTATAAAATGGACACTTAATTCAATATCTTGATAAAGAAAAAGGCGAATGATGCCAAATGTACCACAAACGTGTATCATGTGCATAATATGACTAACCCTGATTAATTTTTCAAGTTTGTGGATTGAATACATTTGACAAAATTTTTTTTTTTCTTTTGGTGATGGTGGTCAGCAGAGCAATAAGCCCATGGGCCTCTTTTTGAGATATACAATTTTATATCTTTTGACCCCCATTGGCTCATAATTTCCATCAACATGGAGGTGGCACCACCAGTATCATCATTAACCGAGATTTTGACCTCTTCCACAATCCAAGCAAACTTCATAAAGATCCAGATGCTACAATACCCACAAGATGTTCACATTTTCACCCATTCATTCCAAGTGGCCATATGACTTCTGGTTGAAAAAAAATGGTAATGTTAAAAACGTGCACCCAGGTCCAGCTTTCCAAACCAGATGGTAAGTTTTTTTATTTACTTACAAAAAAATGATAAACTTGGATACGTGCGAAATTTCACAAAAATCAAATCAGGGCAACCAAAAAGGTGTGTCATTATGTAGAGTTTTATTTAGACTATACTGTCTACTCATGTAAAATTTTCATTTGAAGGCCCAATTTTCCCTTCTCAACTGATGTCCCAGCTATGCCCTATTATTACCAAGTCACTTCTTCCAACTACAAAGGCTTGCCGAACTGGAAAAATATGTCCAGGCTATCCACGTGACTTAATACATGTATATTAGCATTGGACACAGTGAATGTGTCCTACAAAATGTGGTATGTCTTAACTTATAAACTATTTTTCAAGATATGGAACTTTATTTCTTGCAACACATTTTTGCTGATATTAAATTTCCATCAATACAAACTGTAGGTAGTGCTAGTAGTAAATTTAAGCAATGAAATTTTGATTTACTCCAAAATCCCACAAAATTTCATGAAGATCCACCAAATATTATAGATTCTAGCTGTGTTCATAATTCTCAAGATTTTCACATTTGACCCATATATTACATAATATATTGTAGATTGTGCCACATATATCGCACTTGATAAGTCCTGAAATTTATATGGGCTCAACTTGAAAATAGTGTTGCATTCACAAGGAAAAAATTTCACAGAAGGATGGATGTCTCAATTGAAACTGTAGTCTCCTACATTTTTTCTTGAATACCATGAATGGATTTAAGAGTGTGTACTACCGGAATGACCCAAGTCCTCTCTTCCATCTGATAATAATGAACTAGCAACACTGCAACAGAACCTACTGGGTGGATTGAGTGCACTACGTGTGCACAACTTTCCCTTTTACCACCAAATTAAAAGTTCAATATATTCTCTTGACATCCTTTACGATTTAGTTCAAACAGACGGAGTGGTTGCACATGTTTCTGTGACCTTTGATCAGCAAAGCTAAAATGTTAAATAATTTCTTGATTTTTGAAGGCAGCAGTCTTGAAAAAAACCCAACATCATATCAATAATTTTTTGTTTAAATTCCTGCATTAAGTATTTATATCTCTATTCCATCTGATTTTATAGCAATTCATTCACCCTTTTCAATAGTATACAGTTGATAAGTGCAGCCAAAAATTTGGGGTTTTCGGGTAATGATTTTATTTTCAGAGCATTTATAAGCGTGACTATTCATACCCTGATGATTGAATAAATATACAGTTTGATGAGTGTCTCACTAAAAATATCATTTAAGTAAGTATAAAGTTGGATGCCAAAGTCTATGGTACAGCACTAGGGACACCTTCCATTATGTCGGTGCATTTAGCAATAAAATCACATGGCGCTGCCACTTGCCCAGCATTAATTGCAAATGTCCTTGAACAGTATTTTTTATTTGAGAATGACAAAAATCGAGCCCACCCTTTCAGTTAGACTGGAAATGTTTGGTTCAGGGAAATTGACAAACTATCAACTACATGTCTCCTGTCAGTGAAACAAATTGGTGATTTTATATATTCGAAACCTATAAAAGCTGTTCTTCTTTCTATATTTCTTCCATTCTTTTTCTTTCTTTTTTTTCAAGGTTGGCAAGTCTTATTCTGTCATCCATAGCAACAATGGTTACAGAGGTTACGTTTAACTAAACATACCCAGGATTGCTTCCTGTATTCTCTGCTCTGGATCATCTAGATGGACCAGCAATCCTCGGTATATGGCCTCCAGGTGAGCTCTGTACAACCCAACATCATAACCATCCTTGAAACAATCAAAATATGAGAGGAATGTCTTGGCTACTGCCACACGAATGTCATCACTACTGTCATCCAGTCGTTTCAGCAGTTCTGGGTACATGTTGTGAAGCCTGTCTTGGTCTAGACTGCGGCCTACTGTGTTGAAGATTCGCATGATGACGCGGCAAGTGATGAGACGGGTGTTTTTATTGTCATCCTCCAGAGAAGATATCAATTGTGTCATTAAGTCATCCATTACTGACAACACCTGGAAATAAAATTACTCTCTTTTAATCATTGTACACCCTGTATGGTCATTTATGTAAAGGCAGAAGACCATGAAATCAGCTTGTGCTCACCTAATGTTGCCAAAACAGCAAAATCTTACACCCAGCACATCGAAAAAAAGAGAGAGAAAAAAAGGAGTCCGACCAGGTATAAAACTACATGTACATAACAAGTAAATTCCTTTACACTTGTATCTCCTATTTAACCATGGTACAAATAATCTCACTGATCAGTGGCACTTTTTTTCAAGTTGTTAAAAATCCAAAATAGCAATGTCAACTTTGGATAAATTGAGTACAGACTACTAATTCTCTTATAAGGTTGAACATGACAAGAATGCATTAACAATTACTTACAGTGAAGGGATCCACTATTACCAAGATATAAGCCAATGTGTTAGTTTCACCATTCACAGTCACACAAAGTCAAAATTGACAACATCAAAAGAAAACTCACAGGTACATGTACTTTGCTATTGGTATTTAAAGTAACAATGGGCCTCCAATCTGCCAAAACCCAGATATAAGCCAATGTGTCAATTTGACCTTTTAGAGTCACTCAAGGTCAAAATTAACAACATTAACTGAAACCCCATAGGTACTCTGCTGTTAGTGTTTAAGCCTAACCATGGGCATAGGACCCACCATTACCAAGGTATAAGCTAGCATGTTAACTTAGATGCTCTCACTATTGTGACAATGCTGACAAGTAAATGTACCTTACCAACAATTCCTAATTCCAATTATTCCTCAACATTCATCCTGTAAGCTTATCTGACTGACAATTCAGCTGGCTAAAAATGTGTTTAAAAAAATAATCAATATTAACAGTTCCTTAAAGATCAGGATATGACAGTAGCACAATGTAGTGAATAATTTTCTGGAGATTGCATCCATCAATCTGGAAAGAAATAAAATGCAATACCACCTGTTGAACAAATTAGTGTTTAAGGGGCTCCAGAAGCATACCAAGCAGTTTCAGAAAAGATTTCTTAATATTTCACTCAAAATGTACATAATCATTATTTATACCAAAAAAAAAAAATGAATAAATAAATAAATAAAAAACACTGAAGCATGATCATTTGAGGAAACTTGGTAGAGAACAACCCAGGGTACATCCCCATAGAGTTTGAAGTGGATCTGGTTCGTGGTTTTTGGAGATGTTTAAAAAGTGACTAAGCATTGCAGTTCCCATTGATTTACATACAAAATAATAGGTATGTATGTAGTAACCAGCAAGTAACCAAATTAAAAAAAAATGTTAAGTTAAAATCAGGGCTTTGCAGCATAACCAACTGGCAAACATTTGTTTTTGTATCTTTCCAAACTTCCACAAGGTACATTTCCACCAAGTTTCAGCACAATACATGTATGATTGATGCTTTTCGAGAAGTAAAAAATAGTGAAAACATCTTGAAAAAACAAAAACAAAAAAAATCACATCACCATCTGTTGAACAGAAGTGTTTGTATGCAATATCAAAGCAATTGTTTGAGTACTTTCAAATCTTTTTATGCTAATGTAAACAAATGAACAAAAAAATACACAAAAAAAACAAAACAAAAACAAACAATAAAAAAATCACCATTTGTAAAGACCATGCAAGGTAGATCCCCACCAAGTTTGAAGAGGACCTGTCTAATGATTTCAGAAAAGTCAAAAATGTAAATGTGACTGTATGATGTATGACTGACAATGGATGGATATATGACTGATCATCCTATAGGCTTCCCTGACTTCAAAGTCAGCTCAACTGAAAATATTTGGAAAAAAAAAAAAAAAAAAATACCACCTGTTGAACAAATAAGGATCTCACAGGGAACCCAAAGTATCCCTATACAAATTCAAAGAAAATAGTATAGCAGTTTCAGAGAAGAATATTTTGAAGATTTTCTTCAAAAATGAACCAAAAAAATCATAAAAAGTACAAAAATCACTGGAATGTGACCACTTGTGCACACATATGGAGACCCATCAAATGTACATCCCCAACAAGTTTACAGTGGATCTCTTGCATAGTTTTCATTAAACTGCATAGATGCATGTACACTGCTATAACTGTGATAACCATGCTAATAATAATAATATGTACCCTTTCTGATCATTTGTAATTTGTAAAATTTGTGTAAAATCAGGAAATGAAAGATGTGCAACCTAGCGCACATATTTGATAAAGCCCAATTCAAGGTACATTTCCAGCAACTTTACAGAGACAGCAATAAGTAGTTTGGAAGAAGTTGAAAGTTATAAAATTACATCAAAATTGGTATATGAAGTATAAAATAATCACAGTGCCACCTGTTGAACATATTAAAGTTTAGAGGTACCAACAGGTGTTCCTAAGCATTTTCTCCTTTTATTACAAGACGCATACTAAATTAGACAGTCATAATGCGGAATATTGTCAAACACATGGAAACTAACCTTTCCCTTGCAGAAACCATCTTATTTTATGTAGAAGATTAAGTATTTTAGCTTAACCTTTTTTTTTTTCAATGGAGGTCTCCCTTCTACTGTGGCTATTTGCTGACAAATACTTTAGAATATTCTTGTTCATCTTGGATGAAGGGATAAATGTAACTCAACAAAGTTAGGTCAAAAACATAATGAACTCACCCTGTCTCTTGTGAGGACTCCACTTTGCAGCAGGGCCCAGAGACAGGAGACGGCTGTTGTTCTGATGGCTCCGGCTGTTCTCCCTGCCTTCCACACACAGTTTGGGAGGATCATGTCTTTAACCACAGTCACAGCAAAGTCACCAAATTTTTGCTGAGAGTCCAGAGTGTTGGCAGAATTCATCATGAGACGAGACAAAAGAGTAAAGAACTTGAGACGAACTTCAGCATCTTTTTCTGGATTTAAGTTGGCAGTAAGCATAGGAATGATATCTTCAAGGATCTCTCCTACTACAGGGCCTGTCAACATACAATAAATGCAACTCAGAAAAGAACCCTATTCTATAGTAAAAGTGTGCTGAAATATTACTCATCACTAAAACATGTATATATATATATATATATATATATATATATATATATATATATATATATATATATATATATATATATATATATATATATATATATATATATATATATATATATACATGTATATATATATACACACAGTTGAACTAGTACTTGGACAACTGTTTCAATAGATGTATATCTAATAATATTTGCATGCAAAACTTTTTTACCCATGTCACAGAGCACTACTCATACAAGGCGACAGCAGTCACCCACCACACATCTCGAATATCTTGTACCAACCTGACATATGACACAATCCCCGTTTCCTTCACTTCTGCTACAAAATTTATTCTGATAGATGCACTCAAGCTACCATACCAAGGCTCATTTATTTGCAGCAGAATCTGTGCTGGATGATCAGCATCACAGAAATGATAAAGTTCATACACGAACAATATCCAGACTTA